>PVLD010004499.1:0-124416 GCA_004027595.1 Dinomys branickii
CTAAATTTGCATGTCTGTATATGGGTCCATACATCTACAATTCGAAGATATCAATGGATAAAGCAACAACTACTGTTGAGACCATATCACCTTGTCTATAGATTAGTTGTGATTGTACTATTTTCTATGATAATGGGTGTCTGTTTGTCAATATGTTTTTGTACTTTTATGTTTCTAAAATAAAAAAAAAAAAATAAACACCCAGGTGATGCCCAGCATGTGCCCAAGGTAAGGCCAGCCAATGTTCTTCTGCTCCCAGACACTGAGTTACACTTTTACCAGGGGTCAGTGGGAACCAAATTGTTAACCCCCGCTGTACTTGTTCCTATGAACATCAGGTTTCATTCAGTCTTTTTTGAACCTTTGAAATAAAAGGGAAGAAAGATTGCATTTTCTAGGAAAAACAATTTTTAATCCTTTGGAAAGACAATAAAATTGAGGCACCTATGTCTACTTTTAGCATTTTTAGTAGGTGTACATTATAACAACACATTCTGGACACAACCACTTGTTGACCCTTCTGATTTCCGACATTGAACCTATAAGCTCATCACTGAAATGTGTACATTGAGGTGTCTAGCATCAAGAAATAGTCTTTTTTCCCCTTTCTCCAGGACCTGAAATAATTATTTGCTAAAGCTTCTTATGTGATGTAGGTAATATAATTCTCTCATTTATTCTAGTGTTTCATGGTTCTTCCAATTTGGAAGGCTACTGAAAAAGGAAAGACTACAAAATCCATCTCAGTACTAAAATACTTAGTTTGATAGTTCTTGATAGTTTTTCATTCTAATAATTTTGTGATTTCATCTTAATTTTTAATCAAAAGATAAATAGTACTATAAAGTACTTAAAGACAGCTGAGCCAAGTGTAGTGGTGCACATCTATAATCCCAGTATTCAGGCGGAGAAGGCAAAAGGATCACCATGAGTTCTGTCAGCTCTCAGCTACATGGAGAGTTCGATCCTGGCCTGAACCACACAGTAAGACCTTGTCTCAAAAAAAAAAAAAAGGCTGTTGTTATTACCTACTCATTCTTATCTTTCTACCATCACCTTCCTCATGCCCTGCACACAATTCTCTTTCTCTCACCTTCCCAATTTCATAATTTTCTGTAAGGTCAGTGTTAGGTGTAGTGGATTGATAACTAGTGGTCAACTTATAACCCCCAGCTGAACTGAGTAGGCCTGGTGCTAGGTGTGGGAGACCCGCCTGGGGGTTGTTGCCAGCAGCATGAGAGGCAGACCTGGGGAAGGAGAAGCTGGCTGTTGGCAGTGGAGAAAGGCTGTTGGAGTGGGTGGAAGCCGTTGGTTCTGTTGGAAGAGCTCGTCCTGCTGGCTTTCCTGATGAAGTTGGCTGTTTTCATCCTCCAAGGAGCTCAGGACCTCTTTGGCACTGAGAATGGCTTTGGTTCACTTTGGGGGAGCTCTGGTCCTCACTTTGAGCATCGTTTCCTGGCTCTGGAGGGGAAGATGGCACGCTGCCCATCTCCAGGAGAACCCTGTGTTGGTTTCCCTGTTGGGAACTCGGCCATCTTGATCATTGGAGGAGCTTGGGACCTCACTGTTGCTGAGGATGGCTGTGGTACCTTTCGGGGGAGCTCTGGTTCTTCTGAGAGTCTCTTCCTGGCTCCAGTGTGGACCCCTCAGCCTGCTAGCACAGATCCTTCATCCTGCTGGCACAGACTTTCTAGATTCCGCCACTGACCTTTGGGCCTTCCTAGCACAGATCCATGAAACAAGCCTGCATGAGATGTTGTCATGGACTCTGGGCCTCCAGTAGGATTCATGGGAGGCATTGTATGAGCTCTAGGTATTCAGCTGGACTCATGTAAGACATTGTTGTGGGATCCAGGCCCTCAGCTGGATTCTTTGGTCTTAGTGTGTGGACAGATTTCCTGCACTCTTTTGTATATCATTCTTTGGGTGACTATTATAAATAATCATATAAAATATGTGTCCTCTATTATATTGTTTCACCTTGCACAAATACCCCCAAACTAACATGTTAGGCAATGTTAGTGTTTCTGTTACCTTATTTTTCCATTTTTGAGAGTTACTTATTGGCCTCTGAATGCCCATGTAAATACAGAACACTGTTCTTTTTACCATTTATTTATCTTCTCTCTCTATAGTCATTAATTTTCCAGTTTTAATTTTTAGTTTTCATTTTCTTTTATTTCTTCTCTTGTCTCTTATTTACTCTGTTTGTTTCATTTTCTGTAAGTCCCTTTTGATCTTTCTTTGGTACTTCCCAAATAGCTGTAGTCCTTTTGCTGTCAATTTATATTTAGAACAAAGGACTCAGGATCTGCCTGGAAACTTTGCAGTGGTGCTTAATCCTGGCATCTCTGTGGATGATTCTTAGGATTTAACTATTTTATTGCCAACTCCTGCAATAGGAGAATTTATACTTCACTATTTTCAAAAAGACTCAGTGTAGAGAGAAATTCTTCAAACTAGCACATAAAGTACAAACATAATGACTTTCATTTAATCCTCCTGTTTCCAGCATCGTGATTCATCTTCACCACCTTCCCTGACACTGGGTTTGGAGGTTTTCTGCTTCATTGACCCAGGCAGTAAATCCCTGAACCCTACCTGATCAAGGTAGGGGAAGAATGGGTCAGTCCTTGGCTGGCTAGAATAAGGGTAGGATTAAAATTGCTGTCTATTTGGTCCTCACGTAAAGATTTTTCAAACACTTCTTAGTCTGACTTTATTCAACACCTTTAGAGGCACCTGATGCCACCTATGGTTGAAATTTTCAGGGTCTCTTGACTGTTCATCAGCTCTGCTTACTTCTTATTGGCTTGCAGACATTGCCTCTGTGACCTCAGTTATTTCTTCTCTACCTGCTTTCCTTCTGCCAAAATCGTGTTGCTGTTTCTTATTTTTTATTTTGTTATTTTTGTGGGTTTTACATTATCTTCATCTCTGAACCCTCATATCTATGTGATTTTAGGCAGGTATAGTGTACAAGGCATGTGTTCAGTTTATCATGTCTTAGGTATGTGCATTTTAAATATTTCTAAAATGTCCTGTATAGATATTGCACAAATTTACACTACTATAATCTGTGCACATGTATACATTCTCCCAACTGGTATACTTGTCAATGGTATAGGTAAATCAAACTTTTTCATCCTTGCCAATTCACTACTAAATTTTATTTGCCTTAAAATTAAGGTCTACCTCTTGCTTATATGTTTGTCTCCTATCCATAATGGCAAACACCCAGACATCTGCAGAAAAGAGAAAGGACCAAATTCCTCAGCCATCTCATCCCATTTACTAGAACTTTGCTCTTGAGCATGGTATGTCCTCACACTGGATAACCAAAATTATTTGCTAGCATTCTTCTTATTTTAATACTCTAAGTGTTTGGATTGCCTACTAGGGTTGCTATACCAAAGGGTACTGTGCCTAAAAAAAACCCAGAAATTTATTGACTTATAGTTCTGGAGGCTAGACATTCACAACCAAGGTATCTAAGAGTTGGGAGAAAAATATATGTTTTTCTTCTCTCACTTCTGGTGGTTCACTGGTGATCTTTGGCAATTTTAGGGCCATACATTGATCATTTTTATCTTTACCTTTGTCTTTATCTGACATTCAGCCCATGTAAATATCTATCTTCAAATTGCCCCTTTTTATAAGGTCAGCAGTCACACTGAGTTAGGGCTCATCCTAATAAACTTATTTTAACTTAATTATTTCTTTAAAGGTCCTGTGGTTCTAGGAGTTAGGATTTCAGCTTATGAATTTGAAAGAAAGGGACCCTTAAACCCATAACTGTGCTGCTGGCAGGTGCTCAAAAATATTTAATGGATGGCATGAATTTATTACTTATTGATAAGTAGAAATATATCAAGAGAATTCAGAACAGAATCTAAAATGCTCCAAGTGTATAAGGAAGGAAAAGAGATAAAACTGTGGTGCAGAACTGAAAATATAATGGTGTAGTGAATTAATAGGTGGTTGGCAACTTATAACCCCCAGCTGAACTGAGTAAGTGTGGTGCTGGTATGGGAGGCCCACCTGAAGACTATTGCCAGCAGCATAAGAGGCAGACCTGGAGAAGAAGAAGGGGGCTTTTGGGAACTAAAGAGGCTGTTGGGAGCTTGTATAAGCTGTAAGGAGGTGTTGGTTGTTTTGGAGGAGCTCATTATGCTGGCTTTCCTATGAACTTAGCTGTTTTCATCCTCTGAGGAGCTCAGGACCTCGTTGGCACTGAGAATGGCTTTGGTTCACTTTGGGGGAGCTCTGGTCCTCACTTTAAGCATCGCTTCCTGGCTCCAGAGGGGAAGATGGTGCACAGCCAGCCTCCTGGAGAAGCTTGCTGCCTTGGTTTTCTTGATGGGAACTTGGCCATCTTCATCATTGGAGGAGCTCAGGACGTGACTGTTGCTGAGGAGGGCTGTGGTTCCTTTCAGAGAAGCTCTGGTTCTTCTGAGCATTGCTTTCTGGCTCCATTGCAGATCCCTCAGCTGACTAGCACAGATCCTTCATTCCACTGGCATGGACTTTCTAGATTCTGCCACTGACTTTGGGCCTTCTCAATGCAGAGATGTGAAACAGGCCTGAATGAGATATTGTTATGGGCTCTGGGCCAGTTGGACTTGTGGGGGGCATTGTTATGAGCTCTGGATATTCGGCAGGCTTGTGCATGACATTTCTGTGGGATCTAGGCCCTCAGCTAGATTCCTGGTCTATAGTGTATGGACAGATCTCCTGCACTCTTTTGTATATCGTTCTTTGGGTGACTATTATAAATAATCATATAAACTATGTGTTCTGTATTATATTTTTCCCTTTGCAAAAATAATCCCCAAAACCAACGCAAAATTGGTACCAGGAGCGGGATCCAGGAATCAAGGGGTGGAAGTAGAAATGGTACCACTCACCATTACCCCTAGTGATCCCTAGCAAAATTTTTGTTTCCTGTCCCCATGATCTTGTGTTCTGTTGGCTTACAAGTCTTAGTTCCAGAGCGGGGAAGGCTTACACCAGGAAGCACAACAATGATACCATTGAACTGGAAGCTAATATTTCCCCCTGGTTATTTTGGTAGCCTCATGCCTCTGAGGAAAAAACTAAAAAGGGAATCACAGTGTTATCAAGGGTCATTGACCCAGACTATCGGGGGAAATTGGCCTATGTCTTAATTACTTTTCTCTTGTTGCTGGGACAAAATGCCTGATGCCCAAAATTAGGGAAGAAAAGATTCATTTAGCTTACAATTTGTGGAGGTTTCAGTCCATACTGGGCTGGTTCCAAGGCAGAGTGGCACATGGCATAGGGCAAGTATCCATGACTCATCATGGATCAATCACAAATCCTAGAAGCCTGCCCCATGACTGCATGAAAATTTGGGGGAACATGCAGACACAAACCATAACAGACTATTACTCCCCAGTGGAGGAAAAGAAG
Source organism: Dinomys branickii (assembly GCA_004027595.1). Lineage (NCBI taxonomy): Eukaryota > Metazoa > Chordata > Mammalia > Rodentia > Dinomyidae > Dinomys > Dinomys branickii. The sequence goes on from PVLD010004499.1 coordinate 5,434, forward strand.
AATATATGTGGAATGCAGGAGATTCCTTAGGGCACTTCTTAGTATTACCTTGCCCTATTATTAAAGTCAATGGAAAACTATAACAACCTAATTCAAGCAAAATGCCAAATGGTCCAGAGCCTTCAAGAATTCAGGTATGGGTCACTCCACCAGGAAAAGAAGCAAGACCTGCTGAGGTGCTTGCTGAAGGTCAAAGGAATATAGAATGGGTAGTGGAAGAAGGTGGTTCTAAATATCAGCTATGAACCTGTGACCAGCTACAGAAAAGAGGATTATAATAATACTATTTCTTCCCTACATGATGTTAATGTAATATAATGTTGATAGGTTTAATACTTGTTCTTCAGGATTGTTAAACCTGTGTTAGAATGTTCAAATTATGAAATTATGTGTAAGCATCTACCAAAGAAAATTTACAATTTGGGTAAGGAGATTATTGCTTTTCCATTTGTATGATGGATAGCTATAACATGTTAGGCACAATTATATACATGTCTTTGTATTTGGGGATTGCTTTAAAGAAATGTGTCTGGTTGCCAAGTTGACAAAGGGTGGATTGTAGTGATTGTTGATTATGTCAACTTGAGAAGTTTAGAAGCTTACTTAAACTTGGCTCTGCAATTGGCTCAGCAATTCTATACCCCACCCTAGGGTGGATCATCACCTAGATGATATAAAAGGGAAATGTGGAAGGACAAAGGAGCTTCCACTCCTTTTGGAGGAGCTCCAGTCTTCACCTTCAGCTTGGACCTCCTCTCCTGGCTTCTAGTGCAGACCCTCTGGCTTCCGCCTAGGATCCTTCAGCCTTCCGTCACAGACTCATCAGCCTCCTGGTACAGACTTGCAAGGAACCCTGCAGTGAACTCCAGACCCTGGACTGATTCCTTCAGTCTTCAGTGTGCAGACACCCTGTGCACACTTCTTCATACAACTCTTTGGCTGACTGTCATAAACCAATCTTGTGATTTGTACATCTTATGTTATATCTATTTCTCTAGTAAAAGCCTGACTGATACACATGGCAATACTATTTAGCAAAGCACAAAAAATAGAAACAAAACATCTCAAAATAATTTTTATCTGGGCCAGGGATATAGCTCAGTGGCACAGCTCCTGCCTGGCAAGCTTGAGGTCATAAGTTCGATTTCTGGCACCAAAAAAAAAAAAAAACCTGTATCTAAGGAAGATAGTGACAGACACATTCTTAAAGCTGGGCTGCTGTACCAAACATCTTGAGCAACAGAGGCTTTATGAATAAAGAAGTACATTTTCATCTTATGCAGCAATTTCAAAATGAATGGCCAAGGTCAGCAGTCAAGTTGTGGTCTTCATAATGACTTAGGTCTCAAGTTTTCCTGTGACATTTTCATCACCTGCATGGGTAAAAACTGAATGTCTTCCATGTCTGCATTTCAGTTAGTGGGACTGAACAAGGGAACCCAGAGGAGGCATGAAGTGAAGTAAGTCCCCAACCCAGAGTTGAGACATTCACTTCTCACCTTCTTGTAATGAGGACTATTTCTAAGGTTATATCTAATTACTGGAAGGCTGTAACATGTAGTTCAGTGGCACACAGTGGGACTCACCTTGGAAGAAGAGAATGATGTAGGCAGACAACTAGCAGCTTCCTCCATTCTCTTTAATGAACCCCGGTGGTGATGATGAGGAGTCTTCCTAGTAAGTGTGAAGTCAGTACCTACCATTGAAGACTTCACAATACTGTTGCAGAAGAAAAGAATCCATGCAAACATTTAAAAAATCTATAACAATATGCTAGTGTGTATGGAGATGAGTGTAAGCACAATCAAAATGAGAAGTAAAATAATAGATTGGGCTGGAATAATCAGAGAACGTCCAAGATGCTTCATATTCCTGTTGTCTTATTTTCATAACAATCATCGTCAGTAGCAACTTCACACAGAATATAATTTATATCACCCTATTTACATACTCATTGAATTAAATAATAATAGATCCCATAATTACTTACCAGTCAGCTCAATAACCATACAATTCAACACCTACTGAAGCCATAGTTCTAACATTTATTTCCTATGGTGGTTTTCCTTGTAGGCTTTCTATTAAACTTTACTCTAATTTCAGACTTTGACATCAAGTAAAGCTTATTTTCAACTACTAGACTTGTAGAAAAGGATATAAGGCTCTACAAATGAAAATAGAATGTTAAGACAATAGTTAAAAATTCATGTAATAAAAATTATTGAAAGTAACACATTTTATCAGGTTTAAAAACAAGAGCCACAACAACTTTTTAAAAATCCAAATAGAATCCCAACTTATAACCGAAGTAAGATTCAAAAAAAGAGTAATTTTTTTAAAGTTACTGATTAATACAAGAGGTGATCAAAATACATGGTGGATACTTAAATAAAAAGAATTTATTACAGTAATTTATTACATTGCCATTAATCACTTTCAAAATATTCCTTGTTACTTTGAACATATTTATCTCAGCATTCTTGCTACTTTCTGAAGGAGTTTTGGAACTCCTGTTCATAAGTCTTCATGAAGTATGATCAAAAATACAGTGAATGTTGCTGGTGAGTGTAATCCAAATGAAAAATGGATTGAGAAAAACATTTAAATGTGTCTTCATCTACATTATTCACCAGATCTGGCATAATGTAATTTCAGGCTCTTCCTAAAAGTAAAAATGACCATGAAAGGTAAATGCTTCAAATAGATTCAAGTCATCAAGTCAGGCATGACTGACTTTTCAACTAAAGACATTCACTTGGGAGGCTGAGACAGGTGGATTGCTCTGAGTTCAAGGCCAGCCTGGACTATGTAGAGAATTCAGGACCAGCCTGAACTTTATATTGAAACCAGGTTTCAAAAAGACAAAAAACCAAAACAAAACAAAGAACAAGAAAGACACTCAGTAAATAAGACTTCCAGAGCTGCTTTAGAAAGTGTCAAGAATGATAGGATAAATGTGTTTGAAGTGAAACTGTAATGGTTGATACATTGTGTCAACTTGAGAAATCTAGAAGCTTAACTAAGTAACTCAGCAGTTCTACATTCTAGGGTTCAGAGGACATACCCTCCCTCCTGCATATTGTTCACTGCATCAACTTGAGAAGTTTAGAAGTTTAACTAAGTTATTTCAGCAGGGGCCAGGGTCCTCACTTTTTAAACATCCTGAACCTCTGCAAGAGGAGGGCACTGAGATGGTGTGCATGGGTAGCTGGCACATCATACAAGAGAAAAGAGGCTTACCCTTCACCCCTCTAGCTCTTGCTGTTTTTGCTGTCTTCTGCTGCCTTGACCTGTTCCCTCCGTCATGGACCACCTTGCCTTGGAGCCAGCTGATTATGGACTGAAACCTCCACAGACTGTGAACTAAATAAACCTTTCCCTTTTTAATTTGGGTATCAAGTATTTTGTCTCAGCAAGGAAAAAAAAAGTAACCAGAACAGAAACAGAGTATTTTGAAGGGGGATTAAAGGCAATGTGTCTTTTGCCTTAATACATTTTTTAAAAACTTAAGCATTTATCATATTATTTGATCACACAGTGTATACTTTAAATTGCTGAAAACTGAGAAGAGACTGTCAGTGACTGCTTAGAGGAGAAAGAGAGAAAACATTCACTGTCCCCATGAAACAACTATACTGAGTGTTTTCAGAGATGTAAAGGAACTGGAGGGCCATACAGACACTGCTGGTGGGAATGCAAAAATGATGTAACAAAGTTAGGGAAACAGGCTTCTTAAAATGCTAGAGAATCACCTACAGTATGATTTAGGCATTTTCTCCCTAGCATTTATTCAAGAAAAGAGAACATATTTGCCATTCAAAAATGCACTAGTAATATAAGAAGCAGAAAAGAATTTCAGAATAATTATACTGAGTATGTAAAATGAGTATACACAATGAATTAAACTCAATGAATGAGTTTATAATACTTTATTTTACAAAATGCCAACTAATCCGTAGTGTCAGGAAGCAGAGTAGCAATTGTGTGCAGATAGGAAAGGCAAGATGAAAGAGCTACCAAAAACACAAGAAAATCTGGGGGATAATGGACATATCACTACCGTAATTGTGGTGACCAAGCGCCAGGATGTGTTGCTGTGTCTACAAGAATAGTCAGCTTACTTTACTGTATGCAATTATATCTCAAAAAAGATCTGAAGGGCACATTTTAGAGAAAACAGTACTTCCATGTTTTTTAAACTTTTAATGCTCTAATTGTGTTCCCTCTAAATGACTTATCTTGACTTGAGATCACCTCACAATTTGCCAAAATATCTGAGTAGGCTGTTTAAGTAGTAACTTTGAGCAGTTTTTGTTAGCACAAAATTAAGGGCCTAGACAGCCAGATGTGGTAGCACACACCCATAATCTCAGCACTCGGGAGGCTGAGACAGGAGGATCTTGCAAGTTCGAGACCAGCCTGCACTACAAAGTGAGCTCAAGGCCAGCCTGAACTGCATAGTGAGACCCTGTCTCAAAAAGACAATAAATAAATAAATAAATAAATAAATAAATAAAATGAAAGCCTAACTTGGAAAATAATTAAAAGGGTAAAAGAAAATTTTCATTAGTAAAAGGAAATATCTTCTAATTTAATATTTTGTGGTCCTAAGTTGAAAGAGTCAGTTGCTGAGAGAAAAAAAAAATTCAGAACAAAGTTTGTGTTCTAACTAGAGTTCCATTTTATATTTACATTACTTTGCTCAACTAAAATGTTTATAATTTGGGTCCACAGATATTTATTATTGTGCTTTAAAATGTAACTGGACAAAGAAAATGGGAAGATTAACTTAATGCATAAGTTGGTAAACGATCAGGAATCTTTCAGAATGTTGTATAAACTGACAAAACTATGCAATAAAGGATAAATTATCAAATATCTTTAAGATGAACTATAGAAAAATTACTGCTCACACATGACAAATAAAGACATTATAATTACTTTTGAATGCCAATGTAACCCCAAAATGGACGGATTCTTTAGTTTTCAAAAGATGACTAATGTAAGATGAAAAATGTCCAGAGCACTGGGATTTCCAAGTATTGCATGAAACTGTTATGCTCTGAAACATTACAGTGTGTTGTAAGATTAAAGATATGGCAGATGTTTGTCTGCTTTTCATGGAAAGTCTCTAAAAGGAATAAACGATACTAGTCGACCAGGTCTGTCTAAGCAGTGTTTATTTCTACATGAGAAACTTTCCACACTAAATATTGGCAATGCCTGGGAACTTGCAGCATGTCAAAGTAGAATAGATTTGAATGAACTTTCTTTGACTTTATAAATTATTTCAGTATCTAAAGTGAATTAAAAAGTGAGACTTCCCTTTCATACATGAAAAAATCTTCCCCTTTAACATACATGACATTTGTGGTTTTCTGAAGCATTTCTGAAGATAAACTGTTTTTGATGATGTTAGGGATGTAGATCCCAACTTCTTTACATGAACCAAATTACTTGGTAGACAAGTCATATTATTTCCAAAGGAGTTAAGAAGTTAAGACAAACACCATATACTTCAAAGTAAAATCCTACTTTCTTTTCTGTAATTTTATGGTCACTTTTATTCTGCAAGAGACTCAGGGGTAGAAGGGCACGTAATTAACAAAAAGTAAAGAATAAGACCATGAGAGATACATGGAGAAGCCACCACAGAATGTTATTTGCCAAATTGGGAAAGGAATTCTTGTGTGTTAAGTTTATGTGCTGCCAGGTAAGAGTTAAAACCATAGTTTATGCGAACAACTCTGTGGTGATTAGAGGCTGTTAGGGATCTGGATCATCAGGGTTTTGACAGGAAACAGAATGCAATGATTTCTACCAGAAAATTGTATTCTCCACCAAGGGATTAAGAAGGGATGTTGAGGCACCCAGGGAGTAGCAACGAGGAACATTTGATCTTGCCTAGGGCTGCCATTATGAGGAGGGAGCCCCTGAGAGCTGTTGCCTGGAGGGAGATGAGTCTGGCAGAAGTCATAAAGCAGTGTTCCTCCTTTTTAAAAAAAAAAAAAAAAAAAATTATTCCTCACTTCATCCTATCTCCAGAATAACTTTGATGTGGTAAATTAACAACTAAATAATAAGATTTTTATCAGATATAGTTGAGATTTTTTTTTGAAAACTACCTTCCATGCTTCCTTACTCCGCCCTACCAGCCCCACCCCAGAATGTCTTTTCACCCTACTGGGACAGTGCTGTGCTCTGCACTAGGGGAGACAGTTGCTACAAGAGCTTTGCACCTGTGCTCAGACAGGGAGGCAGTGGAGAAGTATCCTAACCCCTTGCCCATCTGTCCTCCAGACAGCGGAGGAGCCAGCAGGACAGTCTAAAGGGTCAGGCCTCGGGCCCGGAGCACAGCAGGAAAATCTGGAGGAAGAGAAAATGGAATCACCAGGGAATTTTCCCACATTTCTTATAGCTTATGCAGGGCAAAATCTCTTTGGGGAAAGCCATGTATGCCTTGGTTAAGAGCATGGATTTTGTGTCAGGGACCCTAATTTAAATTCCTGCTCTGTCCTTTTCTCACTGGATAAGCCTAGAACTCTCTTTAAAGTCTCAGAGCCTTAGAGAGTAAAATGAGGCTATTAATATCTGTTTCTGGCAGTTACTTTGGGGATAAAGCAAAATAACATACACAGAGCACTTAGTACTGCGCTTGGCTGGTTAGTCAGTATGAAGGAATCTGAGTGTTCACCATCTGCCCTTCCTTCCTTTCACTCATGTGTTCAGCATTTGCCAGGCACTTGCTCCAGGGTGCACTGCTGGACATGCAGAAGAAACAAGACAGAGACTTGCCCCCGTGTGCCTCCCCCTACACACTGGCAGTCTCATGGCAAGTCCCTGGCAGCCATCTTCTACATTCGATTCAGGGTGTGGCTGTATGGTAAAATGCGTGCTTAGCATGTGTAAGGCCTCAGGTTTCACCCCCTCCACCCCCACCTGCCGCACACACACACCAAATGTCCAGGCTACCTTACTATAATTGCATGGATTCACAAAAGAACAGTCCTGGTTCGGGGATATAGCTCAGTGGCACAAACACCTGCCTGGCAAGCACAAGGTCCTGAGTTTGATTCCCAGGACCAAATAAATAAATAAATAAATAAGAACAGTCCTAATATAATAGTTTGAAATTGGTAGCATATCAGTTAACAGAGTTGTGTGTGACATTTTTAAATGAATTAATCTCCTGTTGCAAAAGCCATCTCCAAAATCCTATAGCCAAAAAATTAAAAAATAAAATAAAAAACAAAATCCCATAGCCAATTGCTTTGCTAATATATCATTCCAAAGGAGATTTTTTAGTGATAATACAATTCTGCAAAGTTGGTGACTCAGTGAACTTCATTCTAGTGATTTTTCTATGCCATTATGTCCTCATTTGCAAGGATGAGATAGATGATAACACCACTTACCTGCAGGAGTTGTTGATAGTTGAATAAGAAATGCACATGAAATTCTTAGTACTTGATTTGGCTCTGATCCAGTGCTTAAGAAAACCTAGCTACCTAATTATTTCTGTTCAGATAAAATTTTGTCACCCTATGCATGCATATTTGCAGCACCTTCATTTTTCATGTTTAAGATAGTAATGATTTTAAATGTCTATTCTATCTCAATGAAATATTTATAGCTAATGAAAGAATATTCATCTTGAAAATGGCTCAGTATAAACTTAAGAGTAATTATATTTATACCATCATTTTTATAGCTCAGTTGAGTGTTTTTGATTTTTAATAACTAATTAATTAGACAGAAAGACGAGTATTGACAACCTATATCAAAATAATCTATTGCAAACATACAAGTTAATTTAAAATATGCTTATAATTACTTTTAAGTGAATGAACCTTGGTGACTAGCTATATATGAAATATTTATTGTATGTGAATGTACAAAGGATATAAAATAACAAATACTGAAAGTGTTTCCATCAAATCAAATTATTCAGTTTTTCAAAATAAGTTTCTACTGCCTGGCAAGTGTGAGGTCCTGAATTTGATTCCCAGTACCAAAGAAAATAAGCTACCAGCATAAAGCAAAGAAAAATTAGAAATATTCTCACTGATATAATGAAAATTTTGAAAGAGGAGGAACAACACACAAAAATAAAAATTCCCCAAGAAAGTACTGCCTATCTCGGGAGTTAGAAATTTCCTCTAACATGCTTTTGACAAAATGTTCCAGCTACACGGTAGTTATTTCCATTTTATTGGATAAGTCAGACTCTTTTGCAAAGCCTTTTGGGAGTTACATCACTCTAATGAGAAAAGAGTATTCCTGTTAACAAGCAAGAAGCATAGATGAAGCTTTTTTAAAGTGCTGATTTTAAAAAAGCAACAAAATATAAACAAAATGCTTATTAAGTGAAAACTAGCTAGCTTTCATGGCATAATTTAGAGTCCTTATCAAGTATTTTCTCTCTGGTTGTAGACAACTTGTCAATTCTAGAAAAACTGCTCAGAAGTTCTATCCAGGAGGGCACCCCACAGGGCAGTGTCTTTATCTTATCACACCTGTGCTTAATAAGTAGCATTTTTGCAAACTTGGCCATGTTTAAGAAAGAAGAAAGGAAGGGTTTCATGCCAAAAGGTTAAATAAAAATAAGAAACTATAGTAGTTTATTTCCATCTAACTTTCCTATAGAAGACCATGAAATTCACAAAATATGTCACAGGATCTTAAGCACCAAAGAAAGTTCCAGGGGTCACTCTGTCAATGGCCTCCCCCTAGTGGGACTGGAAGAGGTTAAGACCAGGATAAAAATGAAAGATTTTTAGGAAAACTAACCTACTATGATCTAAATGTAACCTTTTGGGTCAAGAAGTTATTTCTTACCATAGATAAGATGTTTTTCCCTAAAGGGAAGGACTTTGTTTGAGAGGAATGTTATCTATAGTATGTTTATGAGCCTTAAAGGAAACACATTTTTCACTTGGGAAAAACTGCCTTGTAAAATTTTTCTGGGTATGGCAGTGCATGCCTATAATCCTTGTACTTGGGAGGCTGGTCACCATGAGTAAGGCCAGCCTGGGCTAAATAGTGTTCAACGTGAACTACGCTGTGAAACCTTGTCTCAAAAAATGAAGAAACAAACCCTTATTGCTTAAATTGTTTTAATTCTAATTTTTCTGTATGAACAGGTCTCATGAATTATTTTTTGTGTGTAACCAAACATGTCTATCTCCAATCTTCAATGTGAATAAAGTCAATGTACAGTACTATAATTCAGATGTCCAGAGTTGCTCATTTTCCTCCCTAACCCTCTGCAATAACAAGGTGTCCAAGTCATCCCCCTCACCTGCACACACACACACACACACACACATATACATGTGCTTTCTTTTGTTTCACAAAATTTAAAGTCTTTGAACTGCTGGGAAAATCTTACTACTGTGGTAATTCCATGAAGATCCAAGGCCCAGGCCTAAATGAAGATTTGTTCTGTCCCTGCCACATGCACGCCTTTGTACCACTACTAGGCTCTCTAAGGCATTACTGGTGTAGAAGATGCTCTACTGTACAGTATTTGCAGCAAGATATCCCCCCAGAAATGAGGATGCCTTGTGTATGTTGTCACCACTGGGAGCGAGCCCTTAAAATCAGGAGATGATATTTAATTTTTTAACATCAACTTTATTGAAGTATAATTTGCGTGCAGTACAGCTCACCCATTTCAAGTTCAGAACTTTGATGTTTAGGAACTTTGCTGAATGGCATAGTCACTACCACAATCTAGTCTTAGAACTTTTATTTCCATTGCTCCAATAGATTCCTTTGTGGGTATTCATGGTTAATACCTTTTCTCACCTGTAGGCCTGGGCACCCAGAAATCTACTTTCTGTCTCTATAGATTTTTGCTTTTCTTGGTCATATTTCCCTATCCATATTGAGATTTTTTTTTCTTAAAAAGAAAGAAATATAAGGGTGTGTCCTGTAGGTTGAAAGACACTGATTACTGAGGAAGATACATACTCTGACAAAGTCTTCAGAAATCTGAAGGGAGTTCAGAGAAATCTTGAACAACAAATATATCTGTTGAGCTAGACAGTGTGGACTGTAAGATTTAATTATCTCCCATCAGATATAATAGACTTAAGTTATGAGGGGTTTTGATAACAAAAGAATACTGTAACAAACCCTGTTATCTTAACTAAGACAATGTCTCTCTCCACCTCCAAAGTTAAAAACAAAACAAAAAAAGCAACTTTCAAGTTAAAGGGTTAACTCCTAAGCATTCCTATAAGATTCAGTCAAATATTATTATAGGTTTGCTTATGAGGTTAGAGGTTTGCAAATTCCTTAGAAAAATTATTTATCTATGGCATTGAAATATAAAAATTACTATTCAAAAGTATGGTAGCCCCCCAAGCTCTCATAGATATATTATTCCAATGTATTTTGAGCACAGTAAATATATCAAATTATCATGTTTGTGATTGACAAAATACTTTTCTAACCACTTATTTCCTTCCTCCAGAATCTGTGTATTTTGAGAAAGCTTAGCTTTGGGTTTATCTTGCTTACATCTTGAGTTCCAGGATCCCTCCCCTTTGGAAGGTACACCCTGCTTCCCAGAAACTAAGTATTTTACAAGGAGCCCTTTTATATTTGAAAGAGAAAACTGTTTTGTCAAGTGATGATGAGAAATTCCAAAAAAATTCTAACCCAGACAGGACTGTAACTTTGGGGAAATCTGTGGCACTCTTTCAGCTTGGAGTGTTGGTCTCAAAGGTTCCTCAACAGTTATTTTACACCATTCGCGGGGAACTGATATTTGCTGTAGTTGTTTTTAATTCCTAACATCAACACAAACAAATGTTAGTTTTGTGTCTTTAAAGTGCTGGAGATTTTAAAGCCCAGGGAGTTCAAATTAGCCCTATGGCAGTTACCGAAGGTGGAACTTTTGGAGAAAACAAGTGTCTTGCAGAAATAAAATATTTTGTTAGTAATTTTAATACGTTCTCAAAGCAAAGGGAACCTCAGAGCCTCTAGGTAAGGCGGGGAGGCTTGGAATGCGGTCGTCGGGACCGCTGTGAAAGTCTTGGATTTCTCCTTTTCCCAGCCTTTGCTTGTGTTTGTCTGAAAGGACCAAAGGGATGAGCTGCTAAATGCCGCAAACGTCTTGGGCTCCCCCTTCGCATTCCGAGTTTAGAGGGAAAGACAGGGGAATATTACATAGGAATTTTCTAAGTTCTTGGAGCAAATAACAACAGCAATGACAAAAATCTGGCCCCAGGGGTGGGAGGGGTGTGGAATTCTGCAACGGGAGGGACTCACGTCTTCGAAAAAGAAAAAGCCAAATAAAAGCTGGGTGGGGGCTGTAGGAGATTAAGACTGTGAAAGAAGGACACCCCCGCCCCCCGGCTTTTACTGATTAAAATATCCTGCTTTGTGTGTAAATGGCACCGCTAACGTGGCAGGGACGCGGAGCTTTCTCTCTACAGTCGGTCCGACTTGGCAGTTCTTAGGGCGCTCACTACTGACTTCCCTTCCAGGGGAAACGGCATCCCATTCCCAGGAAGGGAAGACGTTCCCGCACATTTGAAAAAAGAAACTTTGTCCTTGGAAAATAAAGTTTGTCCTCTGAATTTCTCCCATATCTGCAAAGCGCCCGGAAGAAATCGTGGTACTTAGTAGAAGTTCGTTAATTAAAGGTTCACTTTTCGCCTTAGATCCCCCTGCCCCAGCTGGTCCTTTCCAAAACTGGGCAGGTACAGCACAAAGACAGAAGTCTGAGCAGGCTGCTGTGAAGCCACAGAAAGGGGGTTCCTGAGCCAGCACACACTGGACCCAAGAAAGGCAAAGGCGCTCAGCCGGCCTCGCCCTGGGAATGCGAAGTCTGGGTTCCTACAGCTGCAAGGAGGTGGCCGCTTTATGGGTTTTCCTCCCCACAAAGCACAGTCGTGCAAGCACACACCGTTTTCAGAGGTGACGCAATGTCCACAGACACCCCCACCCCCAAATTAAAAAATAAAAATGGGAGGGAGGGGAGGCTTGCAGTTCCTCCAAGACGAGACTCCAGCCCCTCCCTGTCCTCGCTGTCTGCCCCTCCACAGCCGCTTCCCATCCCTTCCCCCAACCTCCAAGAAACTTTAACGACCGCAAAGGAAACCGAAAAAAAGTTCTCCTGCCCCAGGCCTGGCGGGCGATCAGCATCTCTTTTGTTCAAGGAGAACCCACAGCGCCCTGTGACGTCACCCGCGCCCAGGCCAATCGGCTCGCGGTCGTCCGGGCCGGCGGCGGCGGCGGGAAGGGGGCGCCCCTCCTCCCTGCGCCCCGGCCTCGTGGGGGGCGGGCGGCTCCGGCCCATATAAGCCGGGCTCCCCGGGCTCGGCCGCCCGCGCCCTCCGTGCTGCACCGGGGAGGAGGGGAGTCTCGGTGCCGGCGGGGAAGGAGGGACCTGTAGCCACAACTTTTCTGGCCCTCTCCATCCCTTCTGTCCCTCTACCTGTCCCCTTCCTAAGAGACCTTGGAAGGGGCTTTCCCCACAGGCTGCAAAGGGAACCGATCTTGTGCTGCTGGCCTCCCGGTGAGGGCGGCTCTCGCGCCACCAACTCAAAATGCTCAGGGGTCCGGGGCCCGGGCTGCTGCTGCTGCTGGCCGCCCTGTGCCTGGGGACAGCGCTGCCGTCCACCGGGGCCTCGAAGAGCAAGAGGCAGGCTCAGCAGATCGTGCAGCCACAATCCCCAGTGACTGTCAGTCAGAGCAAGCGTGAGTATTGCCCATGGGCTGGCGCGGGGAGGGGACCGAAAAGCCAACTAAAGTTGCGGCTAAAGTTTTGCGCGCGCGCGCGGGTATATGCATGTAACTGTATGAGTGCGCTTTAAAAAGAGATTAAAGAGAAGCTAGTTGTGCACACACAAAGATCTTGGTTTGAGCATGCTGGTTCTGAGAGTTTGGAGAAGATAATGCACTGGAAGACGGGTCTGGGGTGTGCCTCAGTATCTTCATCAATTCTGTTCATTTAGCTTCACCCATGAATGAATCAAAACTCTCCTTTAAAGAGAAAAATGTTTGTTTGCCTGTAAATTCTCCGTCTGGGATCAGTGTGGTCCTTAACTGCTCTGTGTTTTCTTTGTTACTAAATAATTGGTTAAATCTTTTCAAAATGCGGGTGGGAAAAAGATGGCACATAGCTATGTTGAAAAAAATGTAATCGGTCCAGATTGTTTTGGGCGTCCTCAGAACGCTTCATTAAGAACCGAGGTTGAAATTGCTCTTCCGGTTTTTTAGATATACACCCCACCCCTTTTCCTTTGGTTAAAGGAAACTTTAAAAGTTCTCTTTAAAGTTGACTTATTTTTCCAAAAGAGCACTGAAGTCCCTTGCGTGTTTAAAAATGTAATTTCAATTATCTGCCTTTCAAAATGTTTCCAGTTTAATGCAGACCACTGGCCAGATAGAAATGACATCGTTGTATGCGATTCAGTTAAATAAAAAGAGAGAGAGAGAGAGAGAGAGAGAGAGAGAGAGAGAGAGAGAGAGAGAGAGAGGAGGGAAGGGAGGAAGAGAACTAGGAAAAAAAAACCCTAAATATCATAAATTGTATTTAATTCTCTGGAAAACTAATTCCCGTATCTATATCTTAGTAGAATATTGATTTTAATCTCATGGTGTTCTGGTGATTGTTTTACTGTGTTTGGTGCTCAGACTCATTAATTCAATTGTATAAGGGAATTCCATAATTTGGAAAAAAGAGATGGAAATATAATAACTTTTTCTTTCAATTATTTATAGCTGGTTGCTATGACAACGGGAAACACTATCAGATAAACCAACAGTGGGAGCGCACCTACCTAGGCAATGCTTTGGTCTGTACCTGTTATGGAGGGAGCCGAGGTTTTAACTGTGAAAGCAAACCTGAACGTAAGTGGCTGGGAGCCTGATCATTAATATCTTTTAATAGACAAAAGTGTGCTTGTTAATTAAACTTAGTATTAAGTAAAGATCCATACACCATTGTTCTAGTGGAATTCCCTGTTATGTCTTCTTTATAAGCATTTGATAACTGCTTATATTTGCTTTCCACATACTATTATCTTTAAAACAAACAAACATATTCCAAACTAGTTTACAGAATACTTTGTTTTACCTTCTCCTAAAGTTTTTGGTGAGGAAAAAAAGGAAAGATTTTTGTATGTGACTCAAATATTATAAAAGTCGGATTTATAAGAAAGTAATCTCATGTCTTTCTCTGGGTTATAAGACAGTAAGGTGATTTGCCAGCTGCTGCTCAATGGAAAACTATGAACACTTCAAAGTTCTTATACTTTTAGAATCACTAATATGCTTCTTATAAACTATAGAGAAATTCCTTTAGAGAAGAATGGATGAGCCTAACATGGAAAAACTTGGTAGGGTTAACAAGGGTCAGGGCCTGGTGGGGGCAGGGGATCTACAAAGTGTTTGCTTTTTCTGTGGACCTTGGCTTGACTTCCTGAGTCAAAGATTGAAATCTGAAACAATCTAGCTGATTACGAGGTGGTACTTTACATAGCTTTTTCCTAAGAATTCTTTACCATAGAAATTAATTTACAGAAAACTTAAGAACTTGTCAAACTTGTCAAATATAAGGAAAAACTGTGGCCTTATGAAGGTCAAAGATAAAATTTGTAACTCTTGAATATTTTTTACCTTGAGTTGTGTCATACTACTTACTCATAGAAGAGAAACGTGGGTTTTCCTTTGCATGGATTAGTGAGGGTCGCGTTACATTTGTGGGAGTCACGTGGATTTTTTTCTCTCCTCAGCTGAAGAGACTTGCTTTGACAAGTATACCGGGAACACTTACCGAGTAGGTGAAACTTATGAACGTCCTAAAGATTCCATGATCTGGGACTGCACCTGCATTGGGGCCGGGCGCGGGAGAATAAGTTGCACCATCGCAAGTAAGGAGCACAGTCTGTAAAATGATGACAAAATATTATACGTAGAAATTTATAACCATCACTAATTATCATTTTCCGTTACCTGTGACTGGATATTCCTCACTTTGGGGTACCCCTGGTGATCAGTTACTCTTATGTGATCATTTAACTGGTTCTTGTGGTTCTGGGAGATGGGATCTGCACGCTGGTAGTGGATCTGTTTAATGTGTGTGGAACTCCGTGTGTGTCTGCGCATGCGCACATGAACGTGTGTCCACAGTATAACCAGGGAGACCTCTTGGGTTCCATTTCAGTAAGATGTGCTTAGAACAGTTACCTATTTTAAATTACTTCAGCATCTTCAGGCCAGACTGACTCTGTGTGATTTTTAAAAGATGTTCATGAAGAGTGAATCAATCATGTGCTGTCTGCTCTTC
This sequence comes from Dinomys branickii, assembly GCA_004027595.1. Classification (NCBI taxonomy): domain Eukaryota; kingdom Metazoa; phylum Chordata; class Mammalia; order Rodentia; family Dinomyidae; genus Dinomys; species Dinomys branickii. Next base: position 20,741 of record PVLD010004499.1, read on the forward strand.
TTATATGCAAATAGAGACCTCTTGCCTCTCAGAAGCAGTCCAGTTTCTTTGTGACTAGTAGATGATGTCCAGGAAACAGATCTTTTTTTCCAGAGATAGGATGCCCGGATTTTGTGCAAGGAACTCTGGGAACTGGGCTGAATCTCATCAACTGTAGCATAATTAGGGCAATATTTCCAGTGTGATTCACTGAGCTACCAATGTTTTCTATTAACATAGCATTTTTTGCTTCTTTCCAAAAGAATCAGTTAGTCCCTTGTGAACAGACCCAGGCAACTTTCCCCATACTTAATGTTAGGATTTTTCCAAAGTTATAGGCGAATCTCAAGAGTCAGTGGTGCCCAGTGTTTATAATGTAGTGGACAATTCTGCCTTTCGATGTGCTCCTGGGTTTAACAGCCCGGAAGAGCACCAGGATTTCTATATCCAAAATGATGTGTATGTGCTTGCTTTCCACCAAAATGATCTTTCTATCTTAGGATAAAATATGAGCTCTCCATACTCCTGAAAATTGGAACGCTATACCCAGTTGTAGTCTTTTCATTGAAATGTTCTCAGGCTCAACCTCCTGCCCTATGGAGGCTGTAGCTCCCACCTTTTCTGCTTTGACCACTTCTTGTCATTCACATTTGTCTGTGGGTTCCCATTGTTTTTTAGGCAAGACATTTAAATGACCAGCTCTGTTAAGTTTTCCTCTCTCTGGTAGGAAAGCTGTTCTCAGTTTCACTTTGTCCAATACAAGTCCTTTCCCCAGTACCATAAGTGGAACATGAAACTATTTTTTTCCCTTAAATTCTTTCTCTCACTGTCTCCTACCATTTGCCTGTTGTCTTAAACAGACCGCTGCCATGAAGGGGATCAGTCCTACAAGATTGGAGACACCTGGAGGAGACCACATGAGACTGGTGGTTACATGTTAGAGTGTGTGTGTCTTGGCAATGGAAAAGGCGAATGGACCTGCAAGCCAATAGGTGTGTGGCCTAGGGCAGAGTGGGGGGATAGGGACGCATAACTGCAATGTTGGGTTGAGCCCAAATCACAGCGACATGGACAAGAGTTCCAATTTAAACAAAAAATAGTGAAATAGAAATCTTATCTCAAATAAGTAAATGTTATATGATCTAATGTCTTCTTTGAGAACTCAGATCACAGAACACTCACTACAAATAGAAGTCTTAGTTTGTTGCAAAGCTACAAGCCAAAGTTGACAGATTTAGTCAGTTCCTTAGTCTACATTTGATCCCAGATTCCTTCTTGATTGATACGTAAATTATTTAAAAGACATAAATGACACTTTTGACATATTTCTTTGTTGGAGTGCACTGGACTGAAACACAAAATGAGATGTCTTTTGTTACACCTTGATAATTTCTTTATGAAATAAAAATTCTGAAGCTTCTTATAGTCTCAATCACCAGCTGAGCTCTATAAGGTACAAGTCTAAAAGTTTTCTGTTCTGTTTAGTCATTGTTCTCTAATTCAGCAGTTTTTATTTTATTTGGGGTTTATTTCTACAGAAATCCAAATTTTACATGGTTTTCTTAGCAATTTTAAGTAAGACATTTATAGTTTGTAATTGGTTGCTCATAATTAAGATTGGAATTTTGTGTATGTGGTCTGCCACAGACTAGATACATACAGAGATGTTTTTCAGTCAGAATGCTGGTGGGAAGCTTGGAATTGACTGAAAATATGCAGTGTATGTACTCATTAGAAGAACAGAATTCTGCTTGCCAACTCAGCTTGGGCTTCCTTTTGCTTTGGCTACTTAGTTTGTGCCTAGTTGCAGGGCGTGCCTTTCCTTCTGAACAGAGTGCCACTTAAAAAAATGTGGCTGGATTTTTGCTTACACACTATGCTTTAAATTACAGGGAGACTGTACAATTCAAAATAATCTTTTCTTCTGTTTTTCTTCCAAATTTTTCTACAGCTGAGAAATGTTTTGATCATGCTGCGGGGACTTCCTATGTTGTCGGAGAGACCTGGGAAAAGCCCTATCAAGGCTGGATGATGGTGGACTGTACCTGCCTGGGAGAAGGCAGCGGACGCATCACTTGTACCTCTAGAAGTATGTTTTAGATCTGCATGTGGAAGATTAGGCCAGATACGGCCTTCTAGATTCCTAGAGAGAATTGCAATACTAGGTCACTTAGAACACACCCAGTACACCAATGTGCTTTGGTAACTTTTGTATGTCAAGAAAAATTTCTTAACTCTGCTTTAGTTTAATAGAGCCTTAGATTATCAACTACTAAAAAAGAATCTTAATATTTACTCAATGCCCAGTGTGTCATGGACTTGAAGTTTAGTTGCCAGTGTGTCATCTGAATTATCATTGAGATGTCTTTTTGAGTATTAAGAGCAAAAAATTATTAAAATAGCATGCAACTGTGTCTTTTGGCATGAGGATGCTATTGACATGGAGATGAATAAACTCTAAAGATTTAGGTTTCCATCTATGCTTGAAATTTAAATAAAGCATATTCAAAGGCAAAATTGATGAAAATAAAAAGCATCTATCCCATAGGTTAAATTGTTCACTCTGTAGTTACGTTTGGTGGCATTTACCTAAAGCATCCAAAGCTAATTCTGTGAAGAAGCTGGCCTCAGGCATCCTTCTGCAACTTCTAAGACTGTCTTGAAGTCTTAATTGTTACCTTTGGTTTCAAGCCTCCTTTTGTGGGATTATAAACTAACCACAATTCCACAGCTTGTTAAAGCAAACACCCATTACTATTGTTATAAATGAATTTAAAATCAAATCTAAATATCCTGAAGCTATTTCATTTATCTGGCTTAAAGTACTGAACTAGCTTTAAATACTTATCCAAATTTAAACTCTTTGCTAATAACATGAAAGAGATCTTATGAAAAATAGTAAGTGTTCTGATTGAATATTTTTCCTACACTTACCTGTTCATTAGGTCTGTTGTATTGGAAGTGTTCTGATCATTAGACTTTAAGAACTTTGAGGCAATATTTTGCCTAAGAAAAATCAGATATCTAATTCAAACTCTTTAGGCATTTTTGGACCAATTGGGAAAAGTTCCTCAAAGAAAGATCATTTATTGCGTGAAGCCTTATAAGCATAGATTTTGTGCAAGGTGGAATAGGGAGCCAGCTATATGTTGGGCATTAACCCAGACTTCAAAAGAGCACTTAGTAGGTCAGAGAGATGAGGAAAGTTTACATATGCTTATTGCCTACAAAACACAATATTGGAAGTTTCAGGAGAGATGCTGATACAGTGCTGTGGAGGCTCAGGAGATAGTACATTTTTAGCTGAAGAGTTGGGGGAAGATCTCTAATTAGCAATGGTACCTTGATTCAATCTCCACTCCTATGGCAGATTGATGTATTTGTGTGTGCTACATCAACTCCTAAATTATTTTTTCTGTAACCCAGCAGTTGCCCTAATTCACAAACAAATCAGATCCTCTATAATCACATTGTAGCATGTGGGCAGAACTGGATTATAATGTAAACAATGTATTAGCCAGCCAGATGAACACAAAGTAATTTAATTACCAATGATCATTTTTACATGCCTAATCTCACTTTTGCATTAGTGAGGTGATAGTGAGCAATTTTTTAAAAAGACTCTTACGTTAGTGATTTTTAAATAGGTGTTTTGGGATAAGGTGAGAGAAGAGGTCATTTTTAGTTGAAGAATTGACTAGTAACCTGAATTTTCCTTTACCTAATAAATGAAGAGAAAGGTATTACTGTCTTTTCCTAGCGTTGGGGCAACTGGTAGGAACCGTTTGAAAGCCGCATGCTTCCTTTTTGTTTCTGGTGCTCTAAACAAATCTCCCTATTTAAAGATGAGCCAAAAACAGCAATTACTAAGAGGAAGGCTCAAATATCTGAGGGGGAAAATAAAATAAAAACACGTGCCAGAGGATGAATTTGATTAGAATAAGAACAGAAAACGTTTGAAGCAAAATTAGTGAAAAGATGATGAACAAGTTTTGTCAGAGAGACGGGACAAGGCTAAACCACACAGTTCCCTTTATGCTGTAACAAATGTAATCCCATCTTTTCCCCACGGATATTAGAAGTTTAATATCCGTAGGGGGCTGGGGATATAGCTCAGTGGAATAAGCGCTTGCCTAGCAAGCGCAGGGTCCTGAGTTCGATCCCCAGTACCAAAAAAAAAAAAAAAAAAAAAAATCTGTAGGGCCAGAATCAAATATGAATATATTATCCAAAATTGGGCTCCCAGGCGTGAAACTACTCTATTGCTTTCCTAGGTTTGCAGTGACTCCTTGGCAATCCTGATCTTATTTATGTGTTTAAATACTTCCTTTCTGAAACAGACAGATGCAATGACCAGGACACGAGGGCATCCTACAGAATTGGAGATACCTGGAGCAAGAAGGACAACCGAGGGAACCTGCTCCAGTGCATTTGCACAGGCAACGGCCGAGGGGAGTGGAAGTGTGAGAGACACGCATCTCTGCAGACCACATCCACAGGTGAGGCGGGGGCCGGCAGGGCCCGGCGGGGCAGACGGCTCCAGACATACTTCCTCGGATCGTCTTCCCCTCAATGCCCCCCGGGGGGTTTTCAGTGTTTCATCTAATAAGCCGGGATCGTTTACAGATTATTAGTCAACACAACTTTTGAATGCCTAGTTTTATATTTTGGAAAAAAATAAAAGTGGCAGAGTTGTAGAAAATGACAGCAGCTGATCGTGTAGCACAGTGGTACAGCACAGGCTTAGCACGCTTGCGGCTGTCATTCAACCCTTACCATAGGGCAAATCGTAACAAAAATTAAAACAGTTTTCATCATTTCTGGTATAAAGGGTTTTTTTGCATCATGAACAGTTGTGTAAGTCTGAAGAAAGAAATGTAGCCGTCACGGGGTGCGCTTCTGCCGTTCTCAGTATGTTTCCATCAGTGTTTTACTACACAGTGTGCTGGCATTGTTACTTATCCTTCCAGCAATTAGTCATGTATTTAGCTAAACATAACAATTTTTTCTCTTTTTGATGAGTTTTTGTCTTGACCTAACATGCAAGTGAGGAAGATCAGATTTGATGGTATCTTTGAGTTACTTAATAGCAATAAAATTGCTAATGACCAAAAAAACATTATAAATATCAACCTAATAAATAGATTAAAAGGGTACTTGGGAATTAAATGGGGCAAGCACTTAATAAACGTGAGCTGTTTTGTTAATACTCATAGTGAAAAACTCTCGCTGTCCGAAAGAGTTGAAAAACATTAGGTTAAAAATTACAGAATTTGCAGTACAGGTCTCTTGTTCCGTTGCAGAGTAACTCTCCAGGTGGGGTATGCAGAGACGAGCCCTCTCCCCGGTGTCAGTGACCCTGAGACCCTTCCTGTGGGAAGTACCATTGAGTTTTAGTGTCCAACAGCTACAGCCCATCTAGCTTCAGTTCTGACTCTGAGATGGGTCCTGGGTTTTGGGAGTTGTCAGTTGTCTCTCCAGTTGTGTGACTTTCATTTCTCATGACCTTAGGATCTGGCAGCCCCTTCACAGACATCCGAACGGCCATTTACCAGCCCCAGCCTCACCCCCAGCCTGCTCCATATGGCCACTGTGTCACAGACAGTGGTGTGGTCTACTCTTTGGGCATGCAGTGGCTAAAAACACAAGGAAATAAACAAATGCTTTGCACTTGCCTGGGCAATGGCGTCAGCTGCCAGGAGACAGGTACGTGTTCTCTTCTCGAAGAATAGTGCTGGAAACTTTATTTTTTATATGGCACTGCATTCATTTACAACAAATGTAAAGCAATAAAACAAGAAGCTTATAATCATGCCATCCTGCAATGACAATCACGGGTGTATTCGATATATTTTCTTCTAATCATTTTAATCTGTGTGTTTCCCTTCTAATCATGGAGATCAAACTACTATGTATTACCTTTATTTGCTTAAAATGCTCTACAAAGGAAGTTGCTTTCTGAAGAGCTAATCCATATTTGATGTGCTAAATCTCAAATTTTAGTAGCTTTGTTATGCTAGCAGCTTTCAGTGGCCTAATGTATCTCTCGTAGATTACAAACATGGTGATAACTATAGCAATAGTAAATTGGTACCTTTTACAAAAGAGATCCCCCTGGCTAGAGTAGCATCATGCGTTGTTTCTTCTGGCATGGGCATAGTGATACGTATTCCTCCAGCATCTTTGAACAAGATGCTTAATTCATCTGTGTTAACTAGCTTTACAAATAGAGAAACTGAGGCATGATAGCAAAAGTGGTAACAAAGGACATCAACAGAACTCAGAACTGTGTCCTATTCACAGTAGGCAGGGTTTCCTGAGTAATGCATTTTGACTGAAATTAACCAAAGGATCATTGCTATGCCCAGCTTTTTCCTGTGAGGGCATAAAGTCAGTCTCTCCTAAGGTACAGATAGCAACTGCTGCTGGGAGATGAAACAGCAGTATTAACTGCGACTCTTTTGGTTATGCATATAGCTGTGACTCAGACATACGGTGGCAATTCAAATGGGGAGCCATGTGTATTACCATTCACCTACAACGGTAGGACTTTCTACTCCTGCACCTCCGAAGGGCGACAGGATGGACATCTCTGGTGCAGCACAACTTCAGATTATGAGCAGGACAAGAAATATTCTTTCTGTACAGACCATACTGGTGAGTGTCCCAGGGGAAAGCAGAGCAGTGAGGAAAACTGAATCTGTTTGCCAGCATTCTAACCATTAATGGGAGGCTTCACAAGAAACATTATTTTTGATGTGTCTGGACCCAGGAAACTTGAAGCCAACTTAACAGTTGAGGATTTTTCCATGATCCCCAGTACCCCTGGGAAATGACACAAAGGGAAGAATCCTCCAAGTTCATTTACATAGAGATTACAATGTGATTAAAGGTACTTCTATATTGAAATCAGTAGGGTGGGTATCAGGGTGCCTTTGTTTATCTTCTGGATAAAACTATGATTTAAAGCTATCATTTACTCTTTTGCATTTTACTTTTAGTTGGGAAATGAGTGCAAATGATACTTAAATATATTGAAAGGTGAAGGTAAATATGTAGAAAAGTTTACAACTATATTATCAGGCATCTTTTACGCTGAGATAGACTAAGGATTAGCTGCAGAAACCTCGCTCTCTGAGAATCTTTCCATAGCTATTTCCCTATATGTGGGAAAGCTCAATTGTAATCTTTTTCTTCTTATTTATGCGTTGTCCTGTGCAGTTTTGGTCCAGACTCGAGGTGGAAATTCCAATGGTGCCCTGTGCCATTTCCCCTTCCTGTACAACAACCACAATTACACTGACTGTACTTCTGAGGGCAGGAGAGACAACATGAAATGGTGTGGGACCACACAGAACTATGATGCTGACCAGAAGTTTGGATTCTGCCCCATGGCTGGTAAGATGCGACCTTCTTTGTTGCCCAGGTGAACAACTATTTAGGGAGCAGAGCCAAAGACTGGAGTTCTCTCTGCTTTTATTCTTCATTAGGATGATTTGGAAAGGAAAACTTTATATATATGTGCCTCTGTGTGTGTATGTGTGTGTGCATAAATGTTATGTACATAAGAACTGAGATATGTATATATACATATAATTATTTATATACTTCAAAAATCCCATTGGCATGCTTGCTTCAGCAGCACATATACTAAAAATCCCATTGGCATGATTTAATGTGCCAAATGCATGAATACAACTTAAAAATACTTCTTTTAACACAAAAAAATACAGATTTGAAAATACAAATTTGCAGAGGCTTGTTGTTTGTGAGTGTAACACTGAGTGCATAACGATTAGCTACACTCACAGACCTACAGTGCTGACGTGACTTTGGTTTGGTTGGGTCCAAACTCTCTGACACTTATTAAATATCCAGGCAACCAAATCAAGTCAGAACATTTGTTTCTGACAAGTAGGGACTTTTTAAATCTCCAGTTTATATAAGTGGAGAAAGGGGAAACCAGTACCTTTTACTTTTCAAATTTTAAAAATTTTGTGCAGTACACATGAGTTTTCCAGTTGTGGAACCAGGAACCTACATGTTATGTAGTGTGAAGCATGAAAGAGGTAAAGGAAATACTTATCCCTTTATTTCTTTGATTTCAACAAAAGATAATAATGGGTTTAAAAGGAAAACTCACTTTTGCTTGCAATTCTATACCCAAACACATAATTTTCTTTTGAACTAGAAAAAAACCGAAATGAGAAAAAGTTAGAAGGCAGTAGTCAGTAGAGGCTTCAAGAACAATATGAAGCCTGTGAGTGAATATGTAGGCACTGTCTTAGTTTAACGTTCCCAACCCTCCCCGTAATTATTTCCTATAACCAACATTACCTTCGGGGTCTTGGAAGCCCCCATGGGTCTTGGAACTCTGTACCTTTGCCTTGCAAACCTTAGATACCTTGGAAGCCAACGATGCTTCTTTCAAAGCGAGAGTTTATATCTAGCTATTGTGTATGTGTGTTAGTTTGTGTGTGTTTGTGTGCTGCTGGAGATTGAACCTAGGACCTTTACACTGAGCTACATCTTCAGCCCTTTTTATTTTTAATTTTGAGGTCATATTTCTAAGTTATCCAGCCTAGGTTGAACTTGAGATTTTCCTCTGTCAGAATGCCGGGACTATAGTTATGAGTCACATTATCTGTCTTACCACTTAAGACTTGAAAGGAACCTTCCTTTGGCCACTCTGGGAAGAACAATTTTCAGAGGGGCAGGAATGGACACTGTTAGAGAAAAAAGAAGGTAATATTAGAGGTCCAGCCTTGATACAGAGATAGTTTGAGCCAGGAAAGCAGCCCTGGGTGTGGAGAGAGAGGGACTCTGTGTAAACTCAAAAGGCAGAGCCACCTGGAGGAGCCAAGAGAATGAATTTGGGGAGTTCTAAAAAGAGAGCAGTCCAAGATACCTTCAGGAATTTTTCTTAGGAGTGTGAGGGTGAAGGGATGGAAAGCGAGCTCGGGGATAAGATCTACTTCAGACATGTTCATTTCGAGATTAATTTGAGACATCCAAGGGTAGAGATGGGGAGAATCTGGAGCTGCAATGACATCCAGCTAGAGAAGACACGTTCAGTAGCCCTTGTTGGAAAGTGACAATGGAAGCACAGACTTGACACAGGTGAGAAGGAACCACAGGAGTCCTGGGAAAAGAGCATCTTTGGAAGAGGGATCAGTCAGTGCGGAGGTGCCCCAGACAAGAGTGTTCACCATGACCGGACGGGGCTGATAGTGTAACAGTGCGCGCATACCTGTCAGATACCGTGATCCCCTACTAAGTGCACTTCATTTCCGTTTCCAAACAGCCCATGAGGAGATATGCACAACCAATGAAGGGGTCATGTATCGCATTGGTGATCAGTGGGATAAACAGCATGACATGGGCCACATGATGAGGTGCACGTGTGTTGGGAATGGTCGTGGGGAATGGACGTGTGTCGCCTACTCCCAGCTCCGAGGTATGCTGCCTTGTTTTTGAACACATTTGAAAAATCAAATAGGGCCAAGAAACAGGCTCTCATGTAAAATCTTCTAATGTGCCAAATGCACAAGGAAGAATTTGCAATGATAATTCATTAGGCTATGTGCTGGAGAAGGTTATCATTTCAGGCAGCCACTTAGGAAAGCTGGCGTAGGAATTCTAAGGCTCTGAAACAGGATGTAAGGACTTAGGCTGAGCCAAGAGGATGACTTACTTCAAAGATAAGAACACAAACATTTGATCCTTTTAGCTTTAGGAGATGCTACTGGATTCATGTCTAGAAAGGATTAGATCATTTCTATAAAGAAAGAAAATGAAATCTGATCTTTGTAGATCCAAATTTCACAAGACAAACAGGTAGAGAGATTCATTTCTGTTGTTCAGGCAGATTTTTCCCCTTCGGGCCCAGACATATATAATAGGAGGAGTGGTTGGTTTGCTGAAACAATTTACGTTTTCCATTTCTTTGATTTCAAAAGTAGAACTCTGAGCTAATCCCAAGTAGTCCAAGTAGCTAGTGCAGATATTGGCCTGAATTTGTTCCTTTTGTGGTATCCAGTGGTAACACAATCCAGGAGTAATATAATTATATCTGCTGTTGCAGAGCTGAGAGGAGCCTTAATAAGATGTGCAGACCAGCTCCTCATGTAACACGGGGAAACGGAGACCCAGAGAGGGAAAGTGATTTTTCTCAGCATCTCTCAGGAGAGTGAGAAACAAAGCTGACCTACTTTTGTTCTTTTTAACATTACAAACATAGATGTCATTTTATTTCTTAAATCCAAATGTCTCCTCCCCACTTCCCCTTCCAAAGACCAGACTACAACACCATTCTGTGTTGCATAAGTGTTTAATCATCCTACTATTACAAACAGATTGAAAGGGAATTAGCAACTGAGAACTTTATAGAAATTAAGATGTTCTGTTTAAAAATTGACTTTTCACTGGAAGGTAGATCTTACCACATTGCTTAGCTGTATGTGCTGTAACCTGCAACATTCACACATCTATTAAGAGAGAACCGAAGTGAGGGCAAAATTGCATTACTAAGCTTTGAAACCAAAATCTTAACCTTATGCCAATAAAGAAGTTCCTTTAATGGAAGGTGTTGATAATCAAGTGAAAGAACTGTATATTTTGAAAAGTATGATTTCATCAGTGAAGTTTTAAAAATCCCTCTCTCATCCGTTTCCTGAACAGATCAGTGCATTGTTGATAACATCACTTACAATGTGAACGACACATTCCACAAGCGTCATGAGGAGGGACACATGCTGAACTGTACCTGCTTTGGGCAGGGCAGGGGCAGGTGGAGGTGCGATCCCATTGGTAAGTAGTTTCTTCTCCTTGGATAATTCTAGACATCACGACTGGTTAACCAGTTTCAGATAAGGAGAACTATTTGATAGTACATGACTGAGGTCTCCAGCTGCTGCTCAGCCTCTGCTCTAGCAAGCTCTGAAGTCTTTTCACTCGTCGTGAAGCAACATATAACTTGAAGAGGGGCAATCATCTGCTTTTTGCTCCATTTGGCAACAAATGTAGGTTTACTTTCATTGAATGGAGTCGGTGTTTGGTTCTGAACCATAAAGTCAGTGCATGTTAGGAAAAGAAAATTTCCTTTACTTACTATGGGATAATCTGGGAAAGGACCATGCCAGGAAATATCTTCCTCCAAAACACTGGTTTTGACTGCCCTTTATACTAGAACTGAGCAAAGAGTAGAGAGTGAACCCTAAAAGAGCTGTTACAAGCACTCCAGATTTTAAGGTAATCCGTTAATACTCCTTTACTGAAAGAGGATGGCTGCTCACGGAGAAAACAGATGACACGAGTGCGTTTGATCTGAGATTGCCACAGTTGATACGAATCCTAAGAGGTTTTCTTAGAAACCGCACAGCAGGCACTCATAGTTAAAATTTAGTCTATTCACTTACATTGAAAGTGAATTATAAAATGAAATGGCTGCAATTTTTTTCCTTGTTTGTTCACATAAGTCAATTGTACTATTGGTGAAAAGCAATATCTTAATTTTCTCAAAATTAATATTTACATTATAATGTATACTGAAATATTAATCTTTACATTTTTTATTTAGAAATATTACACTTGTCAGCAAATTAGATATTCTTCCCAATAGGTACTTTTTTCAATTACTAATTATCCTACAAGGTAAAGTATGTGATCAACTTTTTTAACTACATATATTTAACTATATATAAGGACAGTTGAAAATTTCTATTTCAATTTTGATCATATGTGGTATGATCAAAATATTTGGCTCATGTTTAAATTTTTAAAAATTTTACCACAATAAAAGACATCATTACTGATCTCTTTCAAAATGTTCCCCCTCACTTCAGACAGTCTTGTCTCATCATTCTTGCAACTTTCTGGAGCGTTTCTGGAAGTCCTCTTTCTTGAGTGTCTTTAGTTGCACTGTGGTGGCTGCTCAATGTACTGAATTGATTCAAAACATTTATGACAATTTCTGTCAAATTAGTATGGTGTTTCCTCACCCACCTTATTCACTGAATCTGGCACTGTAACTTCTGGCTCTTTCTTAAAGTAAAAATGACCTGGAAAGGTGAATGTTTTGAAGCAGTTTAGGACATGAGGGCAGCCAACACAGTCCAAGTAAAGACTCAAGAAAGAGGACTTCCAGAAGTGCTTCCGAAAAATGGCACAAATGATGGGATAAGTGTGTTGGAAGTGAGTGGAATATTTGAAGGGGGATTAACAGGGCAGTGTGTCTTTTACTGTGATACATTTAAAAAGTTTTAAATATTCCTTTTATATTTCAAACAGAACTTGTAATCTAGCAAATTGAGTTTGTAGCGCTAAGTCTTCAAGGTTGTTTGTCTTTTCTTTGTGTATATTCTAGACCAATGCCAGGATTCAGAATCCCGAACATTTTATCAAATTGGAGACTCGTGGGAGAAGTATGTGCATGGTGTCAGGTATCAGTGCTATTGCTACGGCCGTGGCATTGGGGAATGGCACTGCCAGCCTTTGCAGACCTATGCAGGTAAGCAGCTCTAAGCCTGCAAATTGTTGGTGGTTATAACAACAGGGTAGCCCCAGTGCTTGTTAATAGTTTGAAGCCTAACTTGGGGACTCCCTCTGCTTCTGATCCTCTTATCATATCACACTGTGTAGTAGTCAAATTTTTGATGAAAAAGATTTTCCTTTCTCTTTCCCAGCAAGTAAAAAGTACAGGATAGAAGGCTGTGAAAAGGCACAGTTCTATATAGTTTTATTTCTTATGCTGTACAACATTCCATTAGATTAACACACTCTGGTTAGCTCTGTCTCACATCTATGCATGGAAGTAGAAACAGTCAAGGGAATTACTGCGAGTAAAGGATTGGGGTTTTACATTGTAATTCTTAACAGAGAAGAGAGACAGCATGAAATTCACTCACTATGTCATTTCTGCTCTCTTTGGGTCAAACTTCTCACTTGTTTGATCATCTGCAATTATGGAACAAAGTATCCTGGGGCAAAAGTTGAGTGACTTGCTCAACTCTCTGCCTACACTGTTTAAACACATTCAAATGTTTATTGCTGGGTTTTTCAGGTTACAAAGACATTGTGTAAGACATAAAACATTGTGTCGATGTTATTTACTCATTTTTGGAATAAAAATTTGAATTATAATTCTCTGTGGTTATAATAAAATATTTTGAATTATGAAAATCTATTAAATATCAGTTATTTGAGTAACTATTAAGGTATAGAGTCTCCTTACATCTTTTAAAATAAGCCTTTCCACATAGCTGCTTGCTAAAAGCATTGAAGTGGACCTAATAGAGAAAAATCTGGATGGGAAGGAGCCCTTCTGGTTGGAGTTTTACCTGTCCACTCTGTTCTACCCTCTAAAAAATGGGTAACAAGAAAGGCCCACTGAACACAAAGAGATTTAGGGAAGCAGGCCTAGCCTTTGACCTCAGCCATGCCGCTTGGTGCTGGCCTATATATCTGGATTGCTCAGTGGGCCCTGCTTAGCATACAGAACTTTAAGAGTACGGGGACAATAAAGGAACAACAGATTACGTGTCTCTAAGCCTTGGCCTGTTTGTTCCTTATAGAGAGGACTTGGTAGAGTTGCTCAAACTCACAGAAGATAAAAGGCATTTGGTTTGTCAATAAGCAACTAGAAAAGCACAGACCTCAGCAAATTAGAGGGGAAAAAAAGGACAGAGTCAAAAAATCATGAGTGTTTAATTTCTCCAGAGTCACTCTTACTGGAAATTGCTCATTTTTTGACCTTATTGAACTGATTTTCAAAATGTAGACATTGTACCATATTTTTGTCTGTTTTAACACTCATATCAACTAACAGGTATCAAAAACATTATCAAAAATTTAAACTGGGTAGAGCAGTGCATACCTGTAATCCCAGCCCTCAGGAGGCTGAGGCAGGAGAATTGAGTCTGAGGCCAGCGTGGGCTACATAGTGAGTTGAAGCCTATCCTGCGCTGCATAGCAAGACCTTGTCTCAAAAGGAAAAAAAATTAAATGATTCCAAAGTTTTTAATTCTCCAGCCTCAAGTTATGTGTAGCACAGGGTAGAGCATAGTAATAGGAATTTAATTGACCTAACTATAAAAACTGACAAAAATGTGCTAAATGCCATTGCTGTTCTGTGCGGGTTTCTTAAAGGTAGGTGATGGCATAACATAAATTTGCAAAGAGAATTTCAAACCAGCGCTTGAAGTCTTAGGAAGGGAAGAATCTTTGCTTTTCTCCTCTTTGGCTGGACTAGAGCCGTCACCGTAGGCTTTTCCCTCCCTTCTCCCTTGTCAGCCTTTTCCTTGTGTCCCTGTGGACAGCAGAAGACAACTTGTCTTAAATATGTAAAGTAAAGGTCTCTGTGTTGTTTTAAAACTTCATAGTTTACCACTTTAAACTTTTCTTCAACATCATAGTTGATACACTAAAACACATACGAAATGTCTCTAATCTGAAGAGACTATAGTAGGATTTCTTAGATTAATATTTAAACAACCTTTTATCATAAATAAAGGGTGTGATACTTCTGTATTTACTGACTCATACTGAAGCACTTCAAATAGTCACATTTATAACTGTGCTTAAATATTTAAAAACTTACATTTTTGAGAATCTTTGTGAACTGAAAGGGGATTCAAAGAGTGCCACTGAAATGACTTCTGCCAATTGATGAAAATAAATATCCTCATGCTCTGTGAAATACATACCATTTTAGAACAGAAAACTAATACTTTTATACATGAATTTTGATATTCATGTGCCTTAAAAGTATGTACATTAAATGAAGTTAGGATTCAAAGAATATTTGTTAGTCTTTAACCAACTTTGAATTATTCCATGTGGAAATGAGTATATTATTCTAGAAATTTAGAGTCCATAGTTTTCCAGAAGTTACATATTTGTTCTGCTAGAGAAAACTTTGTTTCAAAGAGAACTTAACAGCTAAGATAATTATTAAGTCTGAAAAATCAATAGTGTACATTTTTCCTAAAAGCTTTCAGAAAACAAATGTGTTAATCCAGCAAAGTACTTTATTAAATATACAAAATTTTGTTTCGTTCGACAAGTAGGAAATTCTTGGAAAAGTTATTATTAGGGATGGGATGCTAGTATTATTTTTAGCAAACTGAACATTGCTATTATGAAGGAGAGGATATTTAGAAGAGTGATAGTTTTCTGTTCTATAAACACATTTTTCAGTACTGTTTCATTATGTACCTAAGTGGAGTCTAGTGTACTAAGAAGTTGATTTCTTTTTCTTATTTTGCTTTTTTCAAACAAAAATAAATCTGTACTTAAAATTTTGTTATAACAGCCATACATATCAAGAAGTGGAAATAATGCATTTTATATACTTCTAATGCTATTTCAGTAGTTAACTCCTTTTGAAAAAAATTTGATCTATTAGTAATTTGACAGATGGTGCAAATTTAGGGTAGACACTTTAAATAAAAACATAATGATTTATTTTCTCAAACTAATAAATGCTTAGACTGCTGAGAAATAAAAACGTGTCTTTAATTATTACCTTTGTCTATTTGTCTAAGAATCTACCCTGTTTGGAAATGTGTTTGTTTTACCTCACATCACATGGTCTTTGGAATGTTGTTTCTCTTTTTCTTTCTTTCTTTTTTTTTTTTTTTTTTTTTGAGACAGGATCTTGCTATGTAGTTCAGGCTCACCTTGAACCCATCTATATAGCCCAGGTTGGCCTTGAACTCATGGCGATCCTCCTACCTCAGCCTCCTGAGTGCTGGGATTACAGGTGTGGGCCACCATGCCTGGCTGTTGTTTCGTTTTTAGATACTGGATTTATTCTTGGTAAAAACTTCCATGAATTAGAATTTGCTTTAAAAGAAGGTTAATATAATCAGTAAATGAAGTTTGAATGCTGAATTACAGCATTTGTGCTACAGCAGTTCTGCGTTTGTCTCACAATTTGTACTTCGAAAATAGAGAGGAAAACAGGCTATGAGACACTTAAAAACTTTTTGTTGTAAACAAATTCTATCTGGATTCTCGTGTGAAGGACAGTAATTATCAGACCAAAATGATGTGTTGTGCTGATTTTTTTATTGCCAAATAGAAAAGGCTTCCTAAGCCCAGACAATTCTAATACTCCTATGGACTAATGAGCAAACTGTCTCTAAACATAGCTGCCCATGTACATTAAATTTGAAATTAAAGTGAGTGGATTCTCCAGATAACCAACTCCCACACTGTCACTTTCAGGCACAAGCGGTCCTGTCCAAGTAATTATCACCGAGACCCCCAGCCAGCCCAACTCTCACCCGATCCAGTGGAATGCACCAGAACCGTCGCACATCACTCAGTATGTCCTCAGGTGGAGACCTGTAAGTGGCCCCCAAAACCTTGGATACCAGGTGTCCTGGTCTTAGAAAATTCTGATGTGTTTTGTTTGTTGGTTTTAGCTTCTGAGTCCACTGATCTGATTATCAGCCAGTATTCATCTTTTCTGTGGTGACTAATGTGTAGTCAATCCAACTGCATGTAGATTAGACTTTTTGATAGAAGAAATTAATCCTTGTGTTAGGAACATATTATTGGGGACAAAGAAATGATCGTTTAAAATGGCTCTCGCAGTGTAGAAGTAGAATTAAGTTGTTGTATGCTTTGTAGCTCCATTACTACAGGTGTCGTTTCTGCAGATTAAAGTTTCTTTTTTTGGTTCTGTTTTTTTTAAGGAATTGCTCTTCAAAACTTTTGATCCTTTAAGGAAATTTGCATGGAAGGGGAAGAGGTGGTGAAGGAGAGATAAGGCATGATAGTTTATTTAAAGAATGAGCCTATCATTTTCTAAGTGTCTAGAAACTGAGGAAAACATACCAAGGAGAATATGGGTCTATTAAGCATCAATGTTTCTTACCTGGGCCAACCTCTCCTCTTACAACTCTAAGGTTGACAGGGTTTGAGAAGCACTATTTTAAACTTGGTGGGGAAATGTCTGTTTTAAATAAGACCACTGAATTGTAAATAATTAAAAACAGACAAAAATATTGGACTAACTCGTGCACGTGAATTTAAATCCTTTGGGGAAAAATTAAGCTGTTACAGTGTTTTCTTCCCTTCATCTTCCTCCCTAATCTCACTGGTATACTGAGTAGTCAATCGCAGAAACTGATCCCTGGCGATACTTGTCAATGAAATCAGTGACATTTTGCCCTTCAACACCTTCTTATCACTCATCTTTCACCTTTTTACCAATTTTATTTTAAGCTTAACTCTAAAGTATTATGTGTGACCAGTATGAGACATTTACAAGTACACACAAAATAGATATTAAATTTGAAAAATCATCAAAGAATGGCAGTAATAAATTCCTTGGAAGTTTTTAACAATTAAAAATGTTCAGCTTTTTCCCTAATGTGTGGGCCACCTGAATTTAATTTCTGATATTTTTCTTCTGATAGCTCACATGGAATAAAAGTTATCAATAATTTAAAGCTAATTGTAATGACTAATTACAAATTTTCCACAGTGTAGTTGGGTGAAAATTTAAATTTAAAGAGTACTAGGATCATTTTCATGTATCCGCCAAATGTAAATAGACACTTGGGCATTTAAATTATTGAGAAGCTGGTTGATGGGGTAATTTTAAAAGATGACTGGGCATGAAAATGTATTTTGATACTTAGTATTTAGAACATTTACACTTAAAAGGATTCCATCTTGTTTGAAGTTGGAGTGTTTCTTTTCCACACATTCTATTACAATGAGTTTTGTGATCCATGACATATTAATGAAGTTGGACAGGATGTGAAAATGTAAACTGGAAGGAAAAGATGAAATAAACTGAAAATTACATTCTTCTATAGTCCTGCCCAAAGTTGGCTCACCATGGGGGGTAGTTTTTATCTAAGGATGGGAAACAAGACGAGGCCACTTAAACTTCACTTGCAGTGACCCCAGGATCTGAATCCCAAAACAACATTATGCCTTTGGCTGTCCCTACTACAAGACATGAAACTCGAATTGTATCCCACCAAGTCAAAAAAGAAAAATACGGCCTTTCCCCACTTTAGAGAGCAACATATCTTTGTTCATTAGAAAAGTGAAAAAATTGGGAAAGATAAAATTTAAGACCACCATTATTATGTTACTGATGTCAAATACCCAGTCTAGCCAAAGGGATGGTTCTCAACACCTGCAACCCTGTAACCTCAAATGTGTCCCTTTACCTGTAAAATGGGAGCAATAATACAGTTACCTCTGGGTATGATAATAATAATTATTAATATCAATAAACCCAGCTACCAGTACCTGTGCTGATTTCAGTTTCCTCTAGATCAGTTTCCTCTAGATCTTTGAAGATCACGAAACATCATCTCTAAATGTTCCTCCTTATAAACTCTTGCATGATTTTTTTCAATTTAAATTTTCAGAAAAATACTGCAGGTCGTTGGAAGGAAGCTACCATTCCAGGTCACTTAAACTCATACACCATCAAAGGCCTGACCCCAGGCGTGGTGTATGAGGGGCAGCTCATCAGCTACCAGCAGTATGGCCACAGGGAGGTGACTCGCTTCGACTTCACCACCAGCCCAAGCACTCCTGTGACCAGTACGTACCTGTAGCCTCAGGCCTGTACCTGAGTTCTCAGACTCAGGCTCCCCACGTGAGGCCCTCACCTTCTCAATTCATCTTCCCCCATGAATGGTCCCTGCATTTAAAAAGAATAATACTCTGCAGATGAGGATGGTGTGATGGCAGGTGTGCTAGAGGGCTGAAGGCGTGTTTTCTCCTTTCTGTGATGCTCTAGGCAACACTGTGACAGGAGAGTCAATGCCGCTTTCTCCTGTTGTGGCCACTTCGGAATCTGTGACTGAAATCACAGCCAGCAGCTTCGTGGTCTCTTGGGTCTCAGCCTCAGACACCGTATCAGGATTCCGTGTGGAATATGAGCTGAGTGAGGAGGGAGATGAACCGCAGTACCTGGGTGAGCTGTATGTGTGGAGCAGGATGGGCTTGGAGGGGCTGTTGGCAGAGGACAACTGGTGGTCTCGAGCTAATCCACAACCCCGATGGAACAAAGCTTCCTTTGGTAAAAGAAAGGGAGGGCCTGACCTTTAATAGAACTGGTAGGTTTCCCTGAGTGCCCCACCTTGTTCTGCTCTGGATGTAAGGTGCTCTTTGCATTTTCCTGGGCATAGGCCCATGTAACAAAAGCTACTCTCTTCCTGGAGCTAATTGCCAGGATGAGGAAGTGCAGCTGATCGATGATAGTTTATAAAGATGCTCAGGACCTTCACATATGCTGCTTCACATTTTTAAAAAGTGTACTCACATTCTCATGGTTTCAGGACCTTTTAAATGGATGTGGTAGTGCACGCCTATAACCCCATCACTTGGGAGGCTGAGGCAGGAGGATTTCCACAAGTTTGAAGCCAGCCTGGGCTGCATAGTGAGAACCTGTCTTAAAGAAAAGAAAAGCTTGCTGACCAAAGCCATGTGATCAGCACGCAGATCAAGAAAGAATATCTCTCTTATCCCTGCCCCCCATCCCTCTGCCCATCACTACTACCCTGACTTCAAACCCCAGAGAGCTAGTTTTTAAAATTTGGAGGTGGATTATAAAAGTTACACATCTTGAGAAAAAACAACTTGAAAAGTGAAAGAAGAAATAGCCCCTAGTATGTTGATAATTACTGCTTTAATCCACTAGTCCATTTCTTTCTAGTGTCTCTTCCCTGCCTTGAGTATGTAGTTCTCAAATGCTACAGAGGCATTGATTGTAACCTTTCCTTTCTATTTCAAAGATCTTCCAAGCACAGCTACTTCTGTGAACATCCCTGACCTGCTTCCTGGCCGCAAGTACATTGTCAATGTCTATCAGATATCTGAGGAAGGAAAGCAGAGTTTGATCCTGTCCACTTCACAGACAACTGGTACGTGTGTGCTATATGGTGGTAAGAGAATCTTCAAACTGTAGGTCTTGAGCAACATTGACGGAGACCACTATGAAGCGGCTCTGAGCAGGAGTTAATATTAACCAGTTGGCTTTTCATGTTTACTTGGGAGTTGTCCGAAGCTTGGGCACCTTGTCTAAAGATGGGCAGTTGACTCAGTAAATAAGTCTCTGTGGGTCACTGGTCACTGCTGAGGCCTGTATTAGCTCATGAAGCTGTGACTCCTCAAACGACAGATAAGACTGCGGCTGAGGACGTTTGGCTCCAGCCCCAATTAACTACAAGCTGCAGCCTGCACACTCCTACAATAAATACCAACCTAAAGATAAGGCGGTTCTCCCGAGTGACGTAATTTACTACTTGGGAAAATTCTCCCAAGGTCCTGCGAGATTCCTGTGTTTTCTTGAGTATCCTCCTCCTTTGTTTGAAAACCAAATAAATACGGGCGCCCAGAGGAGTCTTTGGCTAAACTCTGAGAATATTGAAGCTGTAAGAGAGTCAGTCCCTCCTGGAGCCCTGAAATCACTTCCGTTGTCTCATTTATTTAAGCCTTCCCCATCCACTCCCTTGGGAGACTGTGGGCCTGATCAGCCTGCAATAACTTAGGGTTATTTAACCGGGTTTTCGATACAGCATTGTTCACTTCACTTCCTTCCTTCCTTTGTTAGCTCCTGATGCCCCACCTAATCCTACCGTGGACCAAGTTGACGACACCTCCATCGTGGTTCGTTGGAGCAGACCTCAGGCACCCATCACAGGTTAGCTTAACCTTAGTCTTGGCATCTGTGTTAATCTTTCTGGCAGCTACCAGGGTGGGGGAGGGAGCAGATTCTGACTATGGACTCAGTATATTACTTAAAGTCTGCCATATTACTGGAGTTGTGTGTATCTTCAGACAACTAACTTCCTTACACACACACATACCCCTGAAACATCCACATATAACCAATAAAGACAGCTCCTTGGCTTATTAAAGCAAGCCTTTTCCTAGGGTTGCAGACATGAAATAATTCTGGATAGTTCTCATCGCTGAAGTTGCTAAAAGATGCAGATAGTGCTAGACAACTCTGTGTTCAGGCTGGTTTTATTAATTGCTCCCATCAGCCACAACTCAAGAGAAGTCAGCTTAATATGAATATTTTCACCTAATGGGTATTCTAATTGACATTTACTAAGGATCTCAAGTTTTTGAGGATCGTGTTTATTATTAAAAACACTTGCATGGCTGTTCTTGTTTTATCTTTGTGCTGAGCAGTCATTATAAGAAGTGTTAGCACAGAAAGAGACCAAAAGAATCTTGCTAATTCTTAACTAATCAAGCAAGATGCTAAGGGCTATTAAAAAGAAGAAAGTTTATAAATTTTTCAGGCAGTGTTTTGTAAAACAGTGAAATATATTTTTCCCATGAATCTGCAGGATACAGAATAGTCTATTCACCATCAGTAGAAGGTGGTAGCACAGAACTCAACCTGCCTGAAACTGCCAACTCTGTCACTCTCACTGACTTGCAACCTGGCATTCAGTATAACATCACCATCTACGCTGTGGAAGAAAACCAAGAAAGCACTCCTGTCTTCATCCAGCAGGAAACTACTGGGGTCCCACGTTCAGGTAACTCAAAGACACTTCCCTGTTGTCTTATCCCTTAAGCCTTGGCCAAAATAACAACTTCGAGCTCCTGTGGGAGAACAAAGCTGTAGACTGGGTCTATTCCCACGTCCTCCTGGGAGGACTGGGACTGGCGGTCAAAAGACCATTGTCCCTGAGAAAGAATACTGTTTTGGCTCTGGCAGCAGTTCCTACATTCAAGTAATTTTATGTATTCCCTTTGCCTCAAACTTAACAGTATTTCACTGAAACATCCATACTATGAACTATTGACTGTTTGGTTAAAAAACTTTGAGACACTCAGGTGTTCTTATTTTTCCCTAGCATGTTAAGGATCATTTCATCTGTTATTCTTATGTATTACAAAATGATTCAGTAAAACAAAACCACTAGTTTTTCTATAGTTACCTTAAAGTTTTTTTAAAAATATGTTTGTTTTAAATTTCCACCCCAAATTGATACTTCTTTGGCTGGAATATACACATGTGCTCACCCATGTACTTTATAAAAGCCTCAAATGCAATGCACACAGTGTGACTGAACACAAAAATTGGTGTGAAAAGCACATTATTTGGTTAAGAGGTAAAACTTATCATTGCTTTTAAAATGAGTGGCTCTATGAAGTGCCTAACACATCCAGGAAACTTTTTTTATAATGTTCAGTAGGAACTGTGAATAACCAGTTGTCTCTTTTCTGTTAGATAAAGTTTCCCCTCCTAGGGACCTGCAGTTTGTGGAAGTGACTGATGTGAAGGTCACCATCATGTGGACACCCCCTGATAGTGCAGTGACTGGCTACCGTGTAGAGGTGCTCCCTGTGAACCTGCCTGGGGAACACGGGCAGAGGCTGCCTGTCAACAGGAACACCTTTGCAGAAGTGACTGGCCTATCTCCAGGCGTCACCTACTACTTCAAGGTCTTTGCTGTGAACCACGGAAGGGAGAGCAAGCCTCTGACTGCACAACAGACGACCAGTATGTCCTGCCCAGCCACTGTTTGCCCCACCCCCTCCTTTCTCCACACTCATGTTAAACTGTCATGAAGTACCACAGGCCATTCACACCCATGTTTACAGTTTAGCAATAAGAGGACACCTAGCCAACATGGGGTGTGTATTGAACATAAAGCATAAACTTGGAAATAAAACTCAGACATACTCCGTGGGTGCTAAATGGCAATCCATTTAAAACACTTGTGTACCAGCATGTTCCAACACACATGGCACTAAAGGGAGAATTTAGGAGAACTTAGTTACATTTTTAAAAAGTGTACTCAAATTACTTGTCTGTGTCTCTGGTAGCAAAGGAAATTAAGTATATCTAGATCAAATTTAAAAATGTAAGCTTTGAACAGTTGCAGTAGGATTTAAAAATGGTACTTGCTGGGTTGGGGTGTATCTCAGTGGTGGAGTGCTTACCCAGCATGTATAAGGCCCGGGGTTTAATCTTAAGCACCACAAAGAAAGTTGTCAGTAAGCATCTAGCATTATTGGGCACCATGTTATCTATTCAGTTCTTTCCAAGGATTATACTTATACTCTTCATTTTAACTTTGCAAAGGAAAATCTAATTACATTATTAGCCCCATTGAATACGTGAAGAACTGAGGCCTAAATTCTGCAACTTGTAAGATTACAGACCTTCAAAGTGATACGGCTCAAAACCTGTCTTTTTGTCTCCAAAGGCCATGCTCACAATTATTGTACCTGACTGTGTCTTAAAGGTTTCTTTTGTCTGACAATCCTTTAAATGTCTGTGAGGAAAGTAGTAGCCATCACACTCAATTACATGATGCTTTCTGATTGTGCAAACTTTCCAGTGTCCTACCATGAATTTGAGGTTCCTGAGTACATGTTCTAATGAGTGTATTCCTTGTCTAATCCGAACCATGTGAAAATCTTTCTGCAGGAAAAGATTTTTCATTCAGTAAATGTATAGAATACTGCTTTTGATTGCTTTTTATGGAATTTTCTTCTTGCCTTCATATTTTGAGGCTTCACTTTCTCCCTTTAACCTTTTTGACTCAGAGTAAATTGTGGGATTCACAAGTGTTTGTTTTACCTTTTAAAAGAATACCATCATTATCATGTAAATATAATTTCTGGGGGTGATGAGAAAATCTTTTTGGAAAATTAGTCTTTCCAAAAGCAGGACAGTCAAGTGAAGAAGGTCAACAATTTCTCATGACTAACACAAAGTTTTGGCCAAGTTTTATACAGCATTCTCTTTAAGGCTCAATTTTTACATGGTTTTGACTGTTACTTAATTTCAACTTTGAGAAGAGGAAACAGGATAGTTAGTCAAGCTTTAGGATTTCAATATGATCGCTATTGATCTAGATATTTCTTAACACATTTCATCTTATCTTCTAGAACTGGATGCTCCTACTAATCTCCAGTTTACCAATGAAACTGACACAACTGTTCTGGTCATTTGGACGCCACCTCGGGCCCAGATTACAGGCTACCAGCTGACTGTGGGCCTGACCCGAGGAGGCCAGCCCAAGCAGTACAACGTGGGGCCCTCTGCCTCCAGGTACCCCCTGCGGAACCTGCATCCTGGATCGGAGTATACTGTGTCCCTTGTGGCTGTGAAAGGCAACCAGCAGAGCCCAAAGGTCACTGGAGTCTTCACTACTCGTAAGCTGAACTTTAAATGCCTTTCCTTAGTGGTATCATAGGTTCTTAACCATATTTACATTCTTTATGCTTTCATTTTTCTACAAATTAACTTAAATTCAGTACATGATTTAAATCAATGCTACTAAAAGTGTGCTCCATGCAAGGACTGGTTCCCCTGCCTATAAATTGTTTGTCCCTGGTCTGCAATAGACCAGAAGCCTGTACCAGAATGTAAGTCACAAAAGCACAGTGCTTCATTTGACTATTTACTTTTTTTTTTCTTTTTGAGACAAGGTCTCGCTGGCCTTGAGCTCCCTTTGTAGTCCAGGCTGGTCTTGAACTCGCAACAACCCTCCAGCCTCAGCCTCCCGAGTGCTGGGATTACAGGCGTGCACCACCACGCCCAGCTCACTATTTACTTTTTGAAGCAAAATTTTCTTGATGAGTGTTGGGAGTGTGGTACAATGCTTGCCTAGCATGGGTGAGGCCCTGAGTTTGATTTTTGGCAGTGAGAAAAATTCTTGATAAAGGAAAGAGTTTGTTGATTTGTATGCATTGCCAACCTCCTCTTTTCTTCCTGGGACAGCACTTTAAGGAACAAGGGTAAAAGCACCTTGTTATTCAAAAAAATGATTTCTATTGTGTAAAATAAATTTGCCAAATACTAGTTGAGACAAAAGAAATCAGGACCTGTGTCTCCATCCTATTACTTTGGGTATTATCTTATAGCTACATGCACAATTAGAAAGCTACAGACTGAATGGATACCAGTCAGTGGATTACAAAGTTAAGGATGATGGCTTTTAAGAGTGCTTGTTGGCTGCAGAAGACTAAAATAACTTGTACAGAACTCAAAGGTTTTTTTTCCTCTTACTGTTGCTTTTTGTTTTCTTCTTTCTCCCTAATACTCTTGAAATTCCACAGAGAGGAATTTATACTAACATAAATACTAACATAATTTTTGGTCATATCTATTTTTTGGGTCTACATTTTAGAGGAAAAGGTTTTAAATCTCCTATATATCTACATCACAATAAAGGCCTTTTACTCACAAGCTGATTTCTATTGAGGACATTTCATTTACATTACAAAGAATTACGAGACTCCTTATTTTTACTGAACATTACATTATTTTTCCACTTGATATTCTGGTGGGAGCACCTGACATAAGCACTTTTTGGTCAGCATATATTGCAACCATGTACTAGTTTGTAAGTTTCCAACAGCTTTCATCAAATCTGCTTTGACTAATTTGAAAACATAGATGTTCAGACGCATTCAAAAAGTCAAGACAAGCTCAGTTTTTGAATAACTATGGAATTTATTTCCCAAAGAAAGTTCTTTATAAGCTTTTTTCCATACAAATCCATAACTTATCAAAAGCTTGCTTGCTTTTCTATTTGGCATACGAAGTTTGGCCGGTGAAGACTTTTTCTTAAGTAACTGTTAATCATAAGCAAGTGAAGTCTGCTTTTAATTTGAAAGAAAGTTCAGCATGAAATTCTATTTTATGTTACATGGTTCTGAGAAAGTCTAAAATGTGTCCTCATGAAATTAATGTCTTTGTATTTCTTGTAAACATTATTTCTCGTACAGATGCTCTTCACTATGGGAACAGAGATCTCAGGGCATGTGACTTTTTAGTAGATTTGGGGGGAATACTGGAAATCAAACTCAGTAGCTCACACTTGTCAGAGATGTTGTCTTTTTAGTGAAATATAAACTTATATACTTGTCTTTTTCATTCTTTAACCTAAGGCATATTTTATGTAGTTTTTGTTGACTAGACTGCCTATACAGAAAAGTGTTAACAATTAAATGGGGGAGCAGGTAAATATAAGGTATTTCTAACATTTTGGGGACTTTGGTTTACATATTGGATATGTTATTAGATACATTTATATGTACTTACAATAAGTAAAATTTATATGTACATATATGAAATATCATTACACTTGAATTAAAGTATGATAGTAAAAATAATTTTATTACATAAAGTTTAGTTAACGTATTTCACAAAACATTTGTTGAGTAGATGATTGATTGAGGAACACATAATAACGAAAATAGTGCAACTAAGCTGAGATGTAAATAAACCGATTTAAACAAGGAGCACTACAGCTTGCTGTGAACCTCAAGGACTCCCCAGGTTTCCAAACATCAGCGGGGCTTGCATGTTTCTAAAATTACTTTTAGGTTTCTGTAGGTTATTTTACTATCTTGCTAAACTGAATTCCGGGAATAGTGCTTCTCCATTTTACAACTATGCTAAATTCCTAAGAGCAAAGGTGAGAAAAGTGAGGAGAATAGGCTGTTTCTGGGGAAAATTCAGCTTTCTCCTTTACTGATAGGGTATACTTTATTCCTTTCCCAGACAGGCTGTTCTTCACCTAACAAGACCTGCCAGAGCCCATAACTCATACTCACAGTCACATCCTTTGTTGGACATCAGCTTGTGGGTTTGTGGTTTGGTGATTTTTCCTGTGATGGCCTTCCCAGACAGAGGAGCAGCTTAGCTGGCTGGCTCGAGCAATAGAAAATACCCCATCATCAAGCCCAGGACATTTGGGGAGAATGTGATTTGAGAAAAAGTGGCTTTCACAATGTCCACTGAAAGAAATTGCCCTGAATTGTTTCTTATAGACCATTAAAAATGGTCACCCAAGGCTGGCCTGGGCATTTGACAAAATCAGCAGCAGCAGAGAGGTATATGATTTTAGAGACACTGAAAGTCATCATGGGTGACCGCCTGTAGTTTCCCAAATTCCATCAAATTGACATTAAAACAACTCACTAAGCCAGTATTACCTCAATTCAGCCATTAAAGTGGTCTCTATAGGGCCACGGGGTGCGGTGGGGGGAGTGGGAGTTAGTTCACTGGTACCATGCCTACCTGGCAAGCTTGAGGTCCTAGTTCCATTCCCGGTAGCCCCCCAAAGTGAATACAATAAAGGGGTCTCTACAGAGTGACCAACTTTTGCCCATGTAGTGCTTTAAAAATCAGAAATGAGACATTAAAATCCAGAGTGAAAAACAGGAAAAATGACAATGTTGGGTCTAAATTCCCTGGTGGCCCAGAAGAAACAATGGACTGGAGCTGAACAGAGACCGGAGTCTGAAGACTCTTCATCTCTCTGTAGTTCTGAAGGATAACCCTCGTCTCATCAGCCATTCGTGATGTAATACAAAGGGGTTCCGCGCCCACAGCCCAGGTGGGAACACTTGGATTTAGATATACAGAGAAAGGGGTCGTGAAGGCATAAACCAGGGCTATGAAACCCAACACAAATATCTCGGTTTCTGAGGCTTCATCTTTCTAAATTTATAATAAGAGTTGTAAGGTTGTGGAGTCTGTCTTAACTCTGTGTATACATGTGCTTCTTTTTTGTTCTTCTTTGAAGTAATATTTTCACTAAGAGAATAACAGTGGTGTTAGGGTACCAGGAGATTCCAAAGAAACTTGTGCTATGATTCCAAATTCTAATGGGTACAGTATTACATTTCTATGGTATTATTCTGAATGAATGATCACATAGGAATAGATCTTTAGAATTTAAAATGCATAGGTGGCTTCAAAATTTCTTTAACCTTCCAAGTGGCATTTCTTGCTATAATCAAAAATTATTGGTCATAATTATGGAATAGTTTGGCACAGAGCTGTGTTTAGATCACATTTATAATTTCACCATTGTTCTTAAATTAATGATTAAGAAACAAAGCAATCATCACCTTTGTGGTAACCAGTTGTGTGTTTCATAAAGGACTGTATGCTCATCATATAGTTGTCAGCAAACTCAGATCCCAACACTGTTGAAAAGAAACAAGCTATAAAATTCAAGGAGTTCAAAGGGTCTTCCTCTGAGGTCATACAGCCTTTTGTTTTATTCACAGAATGGAATTGGGCTCATCTGTCAGTTTGTCAGAAATGCAAACTCCCAGCCCCATGCTGGACCTCGGGGATGAGCATCCATATTTTCTTTTTCTTTTCTTTTTTTTTTTTTTTTTTTGTCTTTTTGAGACAGGGTCTCACTATGCAGTTCAGGCTGGCCTTGAGCTCACTTTGTTGCAGCCCAGGCTGGCCTCAGATTAGCAGCTATCCTCCTGTCTCAGCCTGCCGAGTGCTGGGATTACAGGTGTGTGCCATCACGCCCAGCGAGCACCCATATTTTCACCAGGTCTCTGATAATTTGTGTGGCACCTTAATGTTGAGAAGCACTGACTTCTCTAACCTCTCACCCAGTAAAGAAACATGGGTTATATTTTCCACCTGATTGACTTAGTTGAGGTTCTCAATAATAATACTTGTTTGCTACAATCAGGTTAAGGCTGAATACATCCATTGGTTCATTTCACAGGGCAACCTGGGAGCTCCATCCCACCTTACAACACAGAGGTGACGGAGACCACCATTGTGATCACGTGGACCCCTGCGCCAAGGATTGGTTTTAAGGTAAATTGCAGAGGTTTCCGATTTCATTTGATGAGGATCTGAGCTGCCCTCCTGTTTTTGCACGGGGTAGAAACAGGATGTTGAGGAGGCAGGAAACTGGGTTTCATTGCTTTCTTTGCACTCTGCCCCGTGCTCGCCTGTGCTGGTGCTCCTCTCGCAGGAGACTGTGCGCTCGCCAGTGTCAGGGTTCGCTTCCAGGCGCAAGTCTGTGGGACACGGCTGTACTTCTGCCTTACCTACCTTGCTGAATCGCTAGAAGGATGGACCAAAGCTGCGAGTGCTTTGCAGTAAAGAAAACATTCATTTAGCACGGAACTGTTTCTTTGTTTTCTCTTCCCCCCAGGGAATTACATTTAAAAAAATAAAAGAAGATTCCATTTGATGTGTTGTTCTAAATGGGTGCTAAGGAGTTCACAAAAGCAAATTTAGGGGGACCAATTAAATTCAGAGTCACTTAAAAGTCACATCTTTATCCAGTCAGTTTCATCTCAACTTACTCAAAGCCCTGAGGGTAAATCTCTTAATAAAAGTTGAGATTGAGGTATTCCTTGTAGAGACCTAGATTTACATTCTTTAAAGTAATGATATTAGGGAAGTGATGGGTACAAATGGATTAAAAGCCCTCCTTCCCTTAGTATTTAGAATACCTAGAGAAAAGTACATTTTGTGACTGAAAACCAAGACACAATCTCCATGATTTCAAAAAAAAGTAGATCAAAGACCACTTCCTTTTAAGTTTGCAGCTGCTCAAAAGGATGATTATACTACTTTAAATATAGAGAAGACTTTTTGAAGAGTGCCAGGGTACCTTTGAAATTTCTCTTAACAGTATCAACCTGACTTTCAGAAGCCAAATAATACATGAAGGACTTCTGGATATAGTTAAATACACTGATACACAATGTTACCTAGGAGTTTTTGAAACAGAATTTTAGAAAGATTTAAAACTATGGACACTTGCACTTTGATTCTTGTTCTGTGACATATTATCCTGCAATTGAAGCTATGAATATTTTTTTTAACACTAGTGTGTTTTTTCAGTGCAAGGTGTTAATGGGGTGGTACTTTTAAATGCCAGCTAAGAAAGTGAACTGAATGTGAATAACTCATTAAAGAGAGCCTAGTGAATTTCTTCTAACACAGAGAAAATAGACGTCAACTGCTATATGATCTAAAGTCCCTATGTACTTCTGCTTTGATCCAAGAGGTTCTTTATCAAGCAAAATAGTATGTAATGACGTTTCTCTGAAGTCTTCTGTTGCAAACCACCTAATGCCATTTTGAGAAAAAACCTTTCCCACTCTGGCTCCCCATTAAGAGAAATTTCCAGTTAATGTGTACAATAGAAGTAAAGTTAGTCATTCCTTAGCAAAAGTCCACTATACATTTCCAAGGAATTCACATTACAGAAAATAAAACTACAACCTTTTAGCAGTCATTCAGCCTTGGAAATATTTATCCTACATGTGTATGTTGCTTTCCTCCTTCTAGCTGGGTGTGCGACCAAGCCAGGGAGGCGAGGCCCCACGAGAAGTGACTTCAGACTCGGGAAGCATTGTTGTGTCTGGCTTGACTCCAGGTGTGGAATACGTCTACACCATCCAAGTCCTGAGAGACGGGCAAGAAAGGGATGCACCAATTATAAACACGGTGGTGACACGTAAGGAGAGTTCTTATCTCTTTTTTTACTTTATTTTATTTTAGTTTGTACAACTACTCCTGTTTTCTAAAAAGTAAAATATCAATGTGACTGTTTTACTAATGAGAAGGGCATGGGTCAAATATCCTACTCCTACTAATTAGCGACTTCAAAATTTAGGGTAGCAAGTTTAACTCATGTAATATATACTATTGCCAGTGATGGCGAACCTTTTAGAGCTTTCAGTGATAACAAACAGCCTGTTGCAGCATGTGTGCCATAGGTTCACCACCACTGTACTTAGCATCAGAAGTGATCCTTCCATTAAGAATATGAACTGGCAAAATGGAACTAACTTCAGTGTTACAAAATCATTTATCCTAAGAAAAGACTCCATGAGATGATTATTGTTGACCATGCTTTCATAGTAAAATTTTTGTATTTTTACTGATTCAGGAAAGGGATGAAGGGATGGCAGAGGGAGGGAGGAAAGGTAAAAAGAAAAAGGAAAAGGTGGAGGGAAGGAGGAAGGGAGGGAAGAAAAAGAGAAGGAAAAGAAACATTCCACAAGCCAAGCTGTTTAAATTTTAACTACAAATTTCCTTTCTGTGTAGCACTGTCTCCTCCCACAAACTTGCACCTGGAAGCAAACCCTGACACTGGTGTGCTTACAGTCTCCTGGGAGAGGAGCACCACCCCAGGTAAGCCTGGGGCCGATCTAGAGCATGTATGCACAATACCCTCCCAAGACAAACGTTTCACAAACTTCCTTTCAGAAAAGGATGGGTTCCAAAGACAGGGCTCAAGTAACAGCTGTCCATAAAAAACACAGAAGCACAGGAAAGTGTAGCATAGAGTAACAGATGGGGTGTTTTAATGCATGTTTCCTTAAGTCGCAGAAAAGAGAATAATCGTGTGCTGAGCTTTGGGAAAAGGCAGATCTTTACACAACTGCAGGAAATCACGAGGCTGGGGAACAGCATTTTGGAAGATGCCTTTTGCTTAGTGCATTAACAATTGCCACTTACAAGGAGCAATGAATGACAAGCACAAAGTCCATACAGGT
This sequence comes from Dinomys branickii, assembly GCA_004027595.1. Classification (NCBI taxonomy): domain Eukaryota; kingdom Metazoa; phylum Chordata; class Mammalia; order Rodentia; family Dinomyidae; genus Dinomys; species Dinomys branickii. Next base: position 52,025 of record PVLD010004499.1, read on the forward strand.
TCAATACAGATAAAATATTTTAAAAAGTGTTTTGATCTACACTGGCCAAATCCATGGAGGAAACCGAGGCTATTTGTGTTTTGTCGTGAGCTGCATCTTAGAAATGTAAGGGTGATGAATGGCAGTAATGGCCTTCATTTTACAGAATGAGTGGACTGATCAGACTGAGAAAAACTGACCTATTGAGTGTCATGTACTGTTTGTTTTGTTTTGTGTGCCATGCTGGGGATGGCGCCCAGGGCCTCACGCATGCCAGGTTCTTTCATGGGCTCCATCCTTACTGCCACGCATTGTAAAGATTGCAGAATTGGGATTCTAACCTTTTAGACTCCTCACACCCTGTACCACTTATTGAGAATTTTACTGTTATTGTTTTTATATTTTTTTCATTGATACTCCATACTGAGAAGTTTGGTTAACAAGTTTCATGACTTTAATATTTGAAGATACTTAAATATTTAGACGTTGTTGTCTAAACTCATTCAAACATTGAAAAGTATATAAAATCCTAAAATAGATAAAATGTAGCTATGGCAATATTCAAATAGCATGATGTACCATGGCCATGATGGGAAATTTTGATACCTAAGCCAAAACCACATGAAGTCTCTTTTAAGTGAGAAATGTTAACTTACATGTAACCGTATTATTTTGCATTGGAGAAATTGCTGTTGAGGTTATCGCCACATTCATTATTTGAGAAAATTCTAAGTTAAACAAAATAGAAGTTTGAACTCATGTAAAGTTCATACTTGCCTGCTCTACTTCCTAATTTGAGGATATATTTAATTACTTAAATATTTTTTAACTTTACTCAAAGCTTTTGTAGAAGTTTTTGTCTTTATAACATTCTTACTTCAGCAGATAAGGCAATAATCTCTTAATTTGATTTAATCTGAAATCATAGCAAGCTCGCTCAAAATATAATTTTTGACTTTTCCCTGAAGTAGCAGGATTTCAGGGAAGTTTTTAGTACTTGTAGAAACATAATTAAGCCAAGTACTTGTAGAAACATAATTAAGCCAAAAGGATGCTATTTCCAGCTGAGTTATTCTAAGTTTGCAACTTGAAATTGGTAAGTTTCATGCTTGCTGGCAACGGAATCATTCATATCCAGTCTTAATGGCCTGGCCCGCCATTCAGGTGATCACTACCAAGTGCAATGACTGAAATACTTCTTTTCCACCTAGTTGGATTTCATTGTATAAACCACTTTAGTGCTCACTTTGTTCCTACTGACAAAATATACCATCGTTTTCTTGTTTGACCTTTAGTAAGTTTAACATCATTATACTTTCTTGATTTTGCTTTGAATCTGGCCTGCACATCTCTAGTCTTTGCTGTATTTATTTGAATGTGTTTGGTCTCTTCAACCTCTCTACTACCCAATTTGCATGATTATTGAAGTTTTAATAATGAATATTCTTTTTCTAGGATAAGTATCACCAGTTTTGTTTTTCTTACTGAAAAATCCCATAGGTTTAGATCTTTCTGAGAGCCTTCTTTGAGGGATGTGCTTAGATCAAAAGCAGTTCCATATGAAACAGGTAAAATAGGATAAATGGGATATTTCTCAGCTCTTTACATCCATTAAGGAAAAGTAGGGTAGAGTAATAGGAGAGTAGAAATTGGAGACAGGAAAATCTTTGGTAAATACTTCCTCTTTTTCCCCCAATTTTCTTTTTTATCCTTTTTAATCATAGTTTTGTGGAGATTTTTTGTAATTGGTGCATAATGTTTGTCCATACTTATGGATAAGCAGGAAAATCTAAAACAGGATTGCAGAATGTGATGATCAAGATAACATCTCCATCTCCTCAAACATTTATCATTTTTATGTGATGGGAACCTTCAGGTTCTTTCTTATGAAATATATCATAAATCATTACAGACTATAGTAACTGCACTGTGCTATAGAATACCAGACAGAATTGCTCCACCGGAACTGTATTTTGGTAGCATTACTTACCTCTCTGGATCCCCTTTTTCTTCCTAGTTTCTAGTGACCATTACGCTACTCTCTTCTATGATACTGACTTTTGTAGCTGACATAAACAAGTGAGAACCATGGTATTTGTCTTTCTTGATTGGCTTATTTCATTTACTGTGATATTCCAGATTTTCTTGACACTCAATATCTTAGCCTCAGGGTGTTGCAAGTGCTGAGTGACAGTGGGTCTTCAGTAGTGCTAAGGCCTTTTCCCATCCTGCTTTGTGGCTCCCTTATTGGAGTCTAGTGTAATGTATAAATGCTATGTGCAATAACCTTCCTTCTGTTCCCGGCAGATATCACTGGTTATAGAATTACCACCACCCCTACAAATGGGCAGCAGGGATATTCTTTGGAAGAGGTGGTTCATGCTGATCAGAATTCCTGCACTTTTGAAAACCTGAGTCCTGGCCTGGAGTACAATGTCAGTGTTTACACTGTCAAAGATGACAAGGAAAGTGTCCCTATCTCTGATACCATCATCCCAGGTAACAGAAAAATAAGCTATTATTCTCAGAGTGGTAGTTTCAATAAGAGTAGGGATTAGCATCTTAATCCCTAAATGGTTGAGCATGTCAAATACAGCTGGGATTTAATTCGAACCTCCCAAATGCACTCTCCATGACCATAAAATCAAAGTGACTGTCTGGACAAAGGCTTGCTGTTAACACTGCTTCACTGTCTGCTTCACTGGGATGCTGTTTGTTGCAATGGAGTGGCAACCATGGCATTAACTCTGCACTGTTCGCTCCTGTGGAAATACTACTAAAACAGTGTCATGAATCTGTACTCAGGGCTGACAGGCTAAAAGTAATATGGTAAATGCATCCCATCAGTACATTTGTGCGTTACTTTCCAGTCCATCTCAATTTCCAGTAGCTATCCATAAAATGTTTGTCTCCATAGGTGAGCACTGAAATAGCACTTGGTTGACAGCATCCAGATTTTTTATCGTGCAGCTTCAAATCTTTTTTTTTTAAATTGGAAAAACAGAAAGAATTGAGGGTTATGCCTTCAAGACATTCTTTCTTTTCTTTGGTGGTTCTGTGGTTCGAACCCAGAGCTTTGTGTGTGTGAGACAAGAACTCTACCACTGAGCCACATCCCCAGCCCTAGGACATTTTCTTATGAATTAGTTGAAAGGCAGACCTATGTATGAGCTGATTCATCGTTCAAAATTGGATAATGAAAGCATTGGACAGACTGTGCCTCCTTTGTATTGTTGGGTATATATTTTCTAATGCTAATTAAATAACTGATTATGAATTTAAAATATTGTCAGTGGCCTCAGAATCAGGCCCATCTGTCCTTGCCTTGAACGGCACATTTCACATCATACATTCGTAATGCATTATGGCCACAATGCTGTCATTAGTTTTGCATGGGAAAAGAACAATCCATCCACCCCCCCAATTTTTTTATCTTCCTGTGTGCAGACTTTTATTTTTATACTAAAACAGTTTGGAGTTTAGTGAGACATTAGTGATACTGACTGTAGATACTATGTATAGTTTCTGAAAATGTTTTTGACATCCTAAACAGGCCTATGATTTTCAGGGATCGAAGAAGTTCAATCTGTACTGTTTAGGGTCATTTTCAAAATGCACAAGAAAGTCCCTAAAGAATATTATAACCTGTTTTATTCTCCCAGGGAAGCAAAGCATTCATCATACTTAGGAAGTCTTTGCAGAGAATTTGAAACAGATTGCATATTACCACCATTGCTTCACCATTCCACCAAGTGTACTACTGATAACCTGATATACACTGCTTTCTTTTTTCCTCTTTTCTGCTTCCATTTTCCTTTTGCTCCCTTTTTGCTTTGTAACTCAATAGAGGTGCCCCAGCTCACTGACCTAAGTTTTGTTGATATAACCGATTCAAGCATCGGCCTGAGGTGGACCCCGCTAAACTCTTCCACCATTATTGGGTACCGCATCACAGTAGTTGCAGCAGGAGAAGGGATCCCTATATTTGAAGATTTTGTGGACTCCTCAGTAGGATACTACACAGTAACAGGGCTGGAGCCGGGCATTGACTATGACATCAGCGTTATCACTCTCATTAATGGCGGAGAGAGTGCCCCTACTACACTGACACAGCAAACGGGTGAATTTTGAAAACTTCTGTGTTTGAGACATGGATGGTGTTGCATGCTGCCGCCAGCTACTCTGGTTAAATATGGACATTTCAAGGGAGAGGCCAACAAGTGGCCACCTAGATTAAGACAGGGTGGATCAAGGGATAAGACATCAAATGCATATGCTAAACTAACTGGACAAGCGCAAGTGGTCTTAGGTGTACTTCCACTTAACTGACAAAATGTACATAAAGCTGGACAAATACAGCTATCTGACCTGTTGAATATAAAGTGTCAGAGTTGTATTGAATTTGCAAACTGAAAGTTTTTTTTAAACCTCTGGTATGATAAACACCAGTTAATATCAAGAGGTATACTTCCAAAATATACCACTATGCTCTTCCTTCTACCTTCTGCCACAGTAGATAAATTCTACCATGTTCCTTCTTTGGAGCTCACTAAAAGCCCTTCAAAATTTAGGGTAGAATGGAAGGGGCTATTTTGAAGTGGAAGCAAATCAAACTTTGCAGGTACCTACTTTAAAAGAATTTTTTTTTCCTATGACAAAATAAAGAAACTCCTCTTTCACCAGAGTCTGGGGACCAGCATGCAACATTTTAAAAGGTTCTCTGCCCTGCATGGTAAGAAACATGCCGAGAACCAATTTGCATGAACCTTCTCACTTGTAAGTAGAATTCACTGAATGAGTTGTAGCTCTCTACTCGCTTGTAGACATCTCACGTCAGGGGGGAGTGCAGGACCCTTGTGTCTTTCTGTCTGTGTGCATGTATTTCTTTGGAAAGTACTGCCATGTTTCTTGCTGTGTGGCAATTTAAGCCTCTTCAGCCTGGGATAAAATACACTTCAGTGGTATTAATAATGTACATAAATCAACCTATTTCAAAGTAGATTAAAATTATTATTTAACATATACTGATGATGGCAGAAAGGTTAAAGGGGCCTAACAATACTATGAGTAGTGTTTATTTTTAACAATAGTACACTATGATTTAGATTAGGCTTAGATGATTTGCATGATTATGACTGTCCTCTTTATGCATGAAGTATTGTTTTCACCTTTCCAGCTGTTTTGTTTGCTTTAACTTTAAAATTACATTAATTTTGTCTTCTTTCTTGTTTGAAACCAGCCGTCCCTCCTCCCACTGACCTGCGGTTTACCAACATCGGTCCGGACACTATGCGTGTCACTTGGGCCCCACCTCCATCCATTGAGCTCACCAACTTCCTGTTGCGCTACTCACCTGTGAAAAATGAGGAGGACGTTGCAGAGCTGTCAATTTCTCCTTCGGACAATGCAGTGGTCTTAACAAGTAAGTGCTCAAATGTATCTATTTAATAAATACCAACCTGGGGCATAATGAATAAGTTCTGAGTTCACAAGGAGGAGCAACAAGAGAGGGCAGCAGAACTACAAACTACTAAACTCCTTGTTCAACGTGTGCCTCTGTGAATTTTGAAAAATGTAATATTTATTGCTATCTTGATAATACCTTCGATATCTATAACTTCCTAAAATTCATAGTGGAAAACATCATCAGTTCATTTGTAGGACTTCAGACACATTGTACTTCCAAATAAGCACTTAGAAATGGTGGCTACCAAGAGAAATTATACGATTAAATGAGACTGTATAGAGAAGAGAAAAATGAAGATCGAAAGGAGTGTCACATATCTGTTTGGTTGTGATTTTTTTTTTTTTTAAGTATCAGCAGGTAATCTGTTTAGCATTTGAAAACTTAGAAACAGTGACTGATTGCTTGGAGATATCCGGATGCAGTGCAGAGTGAGAAGTTTCACCTGTATTTCAAAAAGCATCTGGCAGCACAATTTCTCAGAAGGCTGAGGACTTAGAAAACAACTGACATTAAATAAACAATTTGTGGAAATTGTCTTTTTCTAGTTCCTACCGTTTTGGAACAGGCATTTTTTATTAAAGAAAATATGAGTAGGCTGCAGCATGGTGGTGCATTTCACATAAACATTGCTTCTTATTATTTTCACTTTGTACTTTATTGTAGTAAAATGTGTAAAAACAGCACAAGATTCCACATAAGGGAAAAATAAATTACAGTTTAGGTACGTTCCCAAATGGTGGTCTGAAAACTTCCTCTCCCTTCCAAAATGCTTAGAAATTCAAACACAAAGAAAGGCAGCTAAGCATGATCATGATCTTAGTTTCCTATTTTTTGGCTGAGGGCAAAAACACCCTTATATTTGCATGGCTACTTCTGCAGGGCTATTTCTCTTTAAGAACATTGTGGAATCAGTATTTTGCACATTACTGAGTATACAAGGCCCTGTACCGCATGTCATTCCCAGCTTAGCCAAGACCAGTCACATGTTAATCGTGTCCCAAGAGCGTTGTGTCCCAATGCTATGACTTCGACGGTTATCTATTGTCCCTCTTTAAAAGTTACTGTTTTAAAGATGAAGCAACTGAGGTGTCCAGATGTTGTTAAAGTGCCCTTGGCAACACAGGAAGGGAGAAATTGAGTGCCAACTTCCAGTGCTTAGTCTGGTGCTTTCATAAACCTAGCCCAGGCCTCTGCAGAAGACCGGAGGGTGCACAGCAAACACACAGGGCAGTGAGCGTCTATTCAGCAGGAGTGCAAAGGCCAGGAAACTCACCGTATAACTTTTAGGTACTATATCAAAATGTGGGGAAAGCATATTCAGGAATGTCTACTAAACTTTTCCTAAGTACTGTTTTCTGGTAAATATGGCAGAGCCAATGATTTCCCTTCAAAATGTGGCTCTTTTCCAATAAATATTAATTGTTAAGACCATTGATCTCGCACTAGGTCAACCTGTGAATGCTCCTGGGCAAGTAAATGAAGGAATATAACTTTTGTGTGCCTCCCTTTTCTTCTCTGTTAGATAGGGATAGTTGTAGTAAACCAACCTTTCAGAGGTAACGGACATGTTCTGCATGCTGAACATGGTGAATGGTCCCACAAGTCACACATGTGTCAAAACCTCCCAAACTGTACAAGTTAGATGTGCACAGTATATTGTATGGCATTAAGCTGCTTTAGGAAATAGTAAGCCACCTCACAGGGCTGTTGTGAGGGGCAAAGGGATATGCATGATCCCACAGCAGTTATTGCATGCTCCAAAGGATACACTACCAAGTGGGTGAGAGAAATATTATCTGTAGCAGCTTCCTCTGACTGCAGACCCCGCTGAGCCACACTCACAGAGGTGGAACTAATAGCAGGGCTCTGAAAGGCCGCAGGCAAGGTGACCCTTCCCTCCCCCCAATTACAGTCTCATCTCCAGGCAGCAGCACTCAGGTGCAAGTAGGCTGCAGGACTGAATGCTTGGCTATTTTATCGGTTGAAATAGTCCCAGGAGTACTTTGGTTTTTCGTGCTTTCAAGCACATGTCTAAGATAAATCCTACTTCTCTCTTCAGACCTGCTGCCTGGGACTGATTATTTAGTCAGTGTCTCCAGTGTCTACGAACAACACGAGAGCATCCCTCTTAGGGGAAGACAGAAAACAGGTGAGTCCTGTTGCCAAAGTGCTTGATTCTCAGGCTGTCTCATCAAAGAGCTTCAACGACAAAGTGAAATTCTACTTCTGAAAGTACATCCTGCCTCTTTGGTGGTAGTGGGCATAGCTTTGTCATTACTTTGTCGTTATTGGTCTTAGAAATGAAAATAAATCTTATTCAAAAATTGGTTACTCTGGTTCTTATATTGCATATTGTTTTCAGATCAGTTGTTCTGATTACCAAATTCAAGTCTGCAAAATTGGTCAAGAAAAAACAAAATTTTAAGTATTGACTCTTTCAATAAACCACAGACATCAGCAATATACCTATTCCAGCTATCCTTATGTATATATATAAATTTTGTTGTTCATTAAAAAAAGCAAAATAACAAAAACAAATACATAAAATAGCATAGAGAGCAATAAAAATGACATAGAATTTCAAAACATGGTGACAGGATATTAACAATGGTTGTTATGTTACATAATGTCATCTTCAGAATGGTTGCACATATAACCTACCATCTTGTATGGTGAAGCTCTGCACCATTTCCCATGTTCTATTTTTTATTTTTATTTATTTATGTATTTTTTACTTGTTATTGTCTTTGATTGTTTGATCAGTCTCACATTCTTGTTTTTTTTTTTTTTTTTTTTGCGGTACTGGGGATCGAACTCAGGACACTGCGCTTGCTAGGCAGGCGCTTATTCCACTGAGCTATATCCCCAGCCCCAGTCTCACATTCTTATGTCTAGTAGTGGACTGAGCAACTTTGTTGAAGATAACAGTAGGTAATATAGCAATCACTGTAAATTTCTATCATTTTGTTTCGAAGTCATGTATCACTTTTGTTGTTTTTGTATTGTTTTGATTTTGTCTTCATTGTTGTTTTGTTAGTTTTTTAATTTTTCAAATAAGAAATATTAGTTACTAATTACCAATTCTATCACTAGATTCTATACTCTGCTTCCAGAGAAAGTAAAATTAGTTGAAGAACTATGTGGTCTATCGTTTAAAAAAAACCTTCCAAGAAGAATATTTCATAATCTTTGTTACTTAGAGTTGGTGGATATCTCTGTTCATTAGGTAGCTCTGTTGAAGAGCTCACTTAACACTGTCATTCTAAGCATTTTTCCTCCTTACTAAGCCAACAAGTTTATATTTCTTGCTTGATTTCATATCTTGTACTACTGTTGAAAGTAGATTGACTTCCATAAATATTACATACTTTCTTAAACATGAGGGCTTCTTTTAATTTTCCCTCTAATAAATTCAGTTTAGTATATTCATTAATTTATTTATACTCCACTTCCAAAAAGGAGTTGAATCTCTCAATTTGGTTTAATTATTTTGTTTAATAATTATATTATTGCATAGACTTATAAATGTTGTGAGGAATTCATTGCAAGTTCCAGAGAGGTAGAGTGATTTTAATATGAAATATTAAAGTGTTTTATAATTAAATTTAAAAAGAAAAAATATGAAATACTGAATTCTTGTGCCAAAATCTTAACTCATGAGCAATTACTTCCATTTTAATTTGTCCATAATGTGTTTAGTTTGAGCATGTTTTGTGTCTAACATCATTACCACACCATTGACAATTTATTTTATTTTATTTTATTTAGTTATTTACTTTGTGAGCACAGAAACCTTCCTTGGGAGCCAAGCATTTAACTTGTGTATGGGCAGCCTTTGCCTTACCTTGAGAGATACTCTAGGCTAGAAACTCAGTACTTAAACACCAAAGCATTTGAAGATATCAATTTCCACAATATCTGCACTAATATTCAAATGTGATACAGAAACCTGCTGTAGTGACACAAATAAATCACTTGTATTGCTTAGCAAAAGAAAAAATTATGGCATGAGTTGATTATTTTTAACCATCATGTTATGAACTTAAAATTCCTATATGGCTTAAAATTAGCATATGATAACCTAAGGTTTCTAGCACACCAGTTGCATAGAAAAGAGAAGACAAAATCATTGATGTCACTTTCCCCTACACCTGCCTCCCTACCTAAGCTGGTCGTGTCTTGTCTTTTGTTCCCCTCTTCCTCCCATGGGTGGAAAATACAGGTCTTGATTCCCCAACTGGCATTGACTTTTCTGATATCACTGCCAACTCTTTCACTGTCCATTGGATTGCTCCTCGAGCCCCCATTACTGGCTACCAAATTCACCATCATCCTGAGCATCTTAGTGGAAGACCTCGAGAAGATCGAGTACCACCCTCTCGGAATTCTATCACCCTTACCAACCTCCTTCCAGGCACCGAGTATGTGGTCAGCATTGTTGCTGTTAATGGCAGAGAGAAAAGCACTACCTTGATTGGCCAACAATCAACAAGTAAGTTGTTTTCTGGTCTACAAAGAGATTTAGAAGGCCTTCCTTCTAAATGTGGTATAGTCTGTGAAATAGCATTATGTTGTGCAAGTCAGTCATTTCTTAAAAAATAGACCATGATTGGTTATGAAAGCTGGAGAGGGAAAAGAAAGAATGTATGGAGAAAAATCACTCTCTTAGAATATAATATAAGTTCTTTATCCTAAGCAATTTCTCACCTGATTTAGATAACTGGGTGTTTCTACTAACTAACCTTTTATTCAAAATACAGAAAATGTAACACTTTTAATGTTCCCTTGAAAATATAATTTAGGGTAATAGTGTAGTTACTCTTAGGGGATCATTGCTAAAGTACCCACAGGAGAAGTCTCATCATGATATCGAGTACCTCAGCCTCGAATGGGAGAGTAAAAAGTTGAGGCAAAAAAGTTTCTCATACTGTCATTTGTCAAATTTGAAATAATCATTTTATCATAATTTGAATAGTTTCCTTATGGTGAAACCTCTGTTCACAAACTTAACTCTTTCTATGATTCTGGTGGCAGAATCGGACTGAAGCCAGAACTGTGGAATTAATTCTGCAACCTGAATCATGGGATGAGTTAAAATTCATGAACCGAGGGCCCACTGTACCTTGAATTGTTCATAATTTTTAATTCTAATAAACTTGTGTAATATTTACATTTTACATAGAGGAAAATGAACATAAAGAATCTGAGTATTGTATAAAAGTTATGGGTCTGACAAATGTCCCATGTTTTTCTAGTTTCTGATGTTCCAAGGGACCTGGAGGTCGTGGCCTCCACCCCCACCAGTGTAATGCTCAAATGGGATGCTCCTGGCGTCACGGTGCGGTATTACAGGATCACCTATGGAGAAACAGGTACTTCTGTGCTATTTTATTCTCTGACCAGATCAGAGTCTATTATGGGTAACTTGAAAGTTCCACAGTGGATGTGAAATTAAAGAAACCTTAGGAAGTCCATTCAGTAGACCTTTCCTTTTCCAGGAACATATGGAAACTATCTGTGATGTAATTGGTTGTAAAAATAAGATTAAAAAATCATTTTTGAACTATAATGATGGGGAAAGAGCAGAGCTAAGGGAAAAAAAGATTGTAAATTTACAATATCATTGGTGAAATGTGATTTTTATTTTTACTTTTCTGTGTCCTTATGTTTAACATAAATATATTCCATTAAAATTTTAAAAAGGATGTAGTCCATGCAAAGCTAGGTTTAGCAACGGCCTACCTGCTTCCTCCTTTTGATGTTCATCTACAACTCAGTCACATTTTAAAGCTGGAAGTTAAAATAGCATTAAGTACAATTTTCTCCCAATTTTCCTACACTTACCGAGGTTTACTACATGCATAAATACACCTTCCTGTTCAGACTCTATGAATAGCACTCTAGAAAGGAATACGCAGTAAGATGTGATTTACATACTGTCTTTGATATGTTAATCCATCAGTAATCCACCAAGTAATGCCGAGCCCCTCACGCTCTGAAATAACTTTCCCGCAGGAGGAAATAGCCCTGTCCAGGAGTTCACTGTGCCTGGGACCACGACCACAGCTACGATCAGCAACATGAAGCCTGGAGCAGATTATACCATCACTCTGTACGCTGTCACCGGCCGTGGGGATAGCCCTGCCAGCAGCAAGCCAATTTCCATAGATTATCGAACAGGTATAAATATTTCCTCTACAAGGATAAGTTCATCTATTTAGACAGCTTTTATAACATTCTTTCTCCCAACATATTTTCCTCATTATGAAATTGATTTTTCCTTTTTTTGTGTGTGGTGCTAACCATTGAAGCCAGGGTTTCACACCGGCTAGACAAGTTAGACAAGTGCTCTAGTCACTGAGAATTCAGCTACGTGCCTAGCCTTGATTTTTTTCTGGGTTTTTTTTTTTTTTTTTTAATAGAGGGGAGGTACTGAGATTTGAACTCATGGAGCTGAATTACAGCCTCCCAATCCCAATCCTTCCAGTTTGCATCAGGGTCTCACTACATCATTCAGACTGGCCACAGAATTGTGCTCCCTCTGCTTCAGCCTCATGAGTAGCTGGGATTCCAGGCATGTGCCACCATGCCTGGCTCTGATTTTGCTTTTTAATGAGACAACAGCCTGTAGCTAAAAGCACCTGCAACTAACAAGTTTTGAGCCAAATACACAAGGATACGCTCCAAGAGCAGAAATTTTATCTGTGGTTAATTGATCTACCTCATACACCTGCAACGGAAACAGGCATAGAGGGTGTTCAAAAAATATTTGTTAAGAAAAAATTAATGGAAGAGTTGATAGGTAAGAAGACAAACATCTACTTAGTTTGTAGCTTCTTTGGGAATGAAGCAGTCATATTGAAAATAGTTGTTTGGATATATGTTCCTCTCCTCAAACTCCATCTTTATTCTTACAAAACAACCCCCAAACTGGGAGAGATTAATTAAAAGATATTCTGAATATGCACCAGAACTAGAGATGAGGACTTGTCCAGTCTTGTCCTCAAGGACTGAGACTTCACTGGTTTTTTTCTTGCTTTTATTTGTAGAAATTGACAAGCCATCCCAGATGCAAGTGACTGATGTCCAGGAAAACAGCATTAGCGTCAGGTGGCTGCCTTCAAAGTCTCCTGTTACTGGTTACAGAGTGACTACTTCTCCCAAAAATGGCTCGGGACCATCAAAAACTAAAACTGCAGGTCCAGGTAAGAAAAACCAACATGTCACATCCAGCAGGATGAACAGAGTAGATGACATACTCTTTTTTTTTTTAACAATAAATGGCTACCTTAATGTGAGTCCTGTACATTTCATATCATCGGTCAGAGTTTTTCCATTCATGAGTTGAGGGCTCAAGGTTGTCATAAGCTCACTCCTAAGTGGAGGTTTTAGGATGCATGCATTTGCATATATCATTCTGTTTAGCAGTATGGACACCTTGAATTATTGGCTCCATCTCTGTGGTTTGAAGTGCACACCAAGAAGATAGGGATAGGCTAATGTTTTAAATCTTTGTAGTGCTATTGTTTTATTTTTATATGAAGTGAAATTAGAATGTTATGTCAATCTCTCAGAGTAAAGTTAATTTCTTTTTTTCTTTTCTGAGAGCAGCATCATTAATTTTTGGGGCATCATATTAAGTTCTAGAGATTATTTTTGAGTGTGACTTTCATCCAGTATGGCAAATTTGTATTAGTAATGAATGGGTTTGTCTAAGAGAAAAGTGATATGTGAATCCTCTATATTTCCATGATAATCCTGGAAATGAATATTTTTGGCTACCATATGCTTCCCGTAAATTTCTACAAGTCACTTGCTTGGATTTATATAGATGCTACATTTGCTTTTCACTCCTTTTGCAGATCAAACAGAAATGACCATTGAAGGCTTGCAGCCCACTGTGGAGTACGTGGTCAGTGTCTATGCTCAAAATCAGAATGGAGAGAGCCAGCCCCTGGTTCAAACTGCAGTAACCAGTACGTAACTAATGCTTGCTTTCCATTTTCAAGGTCAAATTTTATTCTTAAGTGTGTGAAGGCACTCTGCCTGTCTTTTGCCATTATATGTAGGATAACCAACTCATAGTTTATTTTGTATCTTGAGCTGAGCCCTTGACAAGCATTTCTCCTTCGCAGTGCTGAGTAATAAATCTAAAGGAAAAGAAGCTGTGGAACTACCATAGTTATGTGCTTTGAATTTCTTTTGCTTAAATGGCCTCAGCAAAATCTTATTTGCCTATAGCAAATCTACACAGTATTTTGCTTAGACCTGCCTTTTCTATGACTGGATGGTAAAGTTCACTGAAGTAAGCTAGGAGGTTAGGAGGAGTGTGACTAGACCAATGTCTAATATGAATACTTAACAGAGAGGGAAAAAGAAATGTTTAAGAAAAATTACAGCAGTCTGAATGTAATACTGAAAATCATCTTTGCCACTTCCAAGTTATAGAAAATCCAGGTCTATGAGACTAACCTCACATCGCAAAAGCAAATCTTGGTATAATATCTTTAAATTAATATAAATAAATCTCAAGAGGACATTTTGCAGGGTATCTGCATGTCTCACACCAAGGTTTTAATAAATAGACATTAAATATTTTTTAAACAAAAAAACTAAGCAAATGTCAAGCTATTTTTCATTTTGATAGTGGTTTAATTGGAGTTTAATTTATCAAAGGAAATGGTATCTGCAAAATCGCTTTGCCTGTAATAAAAATGCTTTTTCCACAACTTGCTTTTCACATAACCTCTTACCATTAATTTGCCTAACAGAAATTGATCGCCCTAAAGGACTGGCATTCACTGATGTGGATGTCGATTCCATCAAAATTGCCTGGGAAAGCCCACAGGGGCAAGTTTCCAGGTACAGGGTGACCTACTCAAGCCCTGAGGATGGAATCCATGAGCTATTCCCTGCACCTGATGGTGAAGAAGACACTGCCGAGCTGCAAGGTCTCAGGCCGGGTTCTGAGTACACAGTCAGTGTGGTTGCCTTGCACGATGATATGGAGAGCAAGCCCCTGATTGGAACCCAGTCCACAGGTATATCGGTACTCACACCCCCGGGTGCTCATGCGAGCAGTGGCTTTATGCCTTGCTGAAATGATACTTGATCAAGCTGTTGATACCCATGTAAGGGGGAAAAACACAATCCTCAAAGTTGTGTCTATTACAAATGACCCTCTTTAATGAGGAATAGTAATAAACAATAAAATTTAGGTGATATTTACATGAATACGTTTGATAAAAAGAATTTGGAGAAGCTTGGCCTATAACCAAAGCCACAAGACACTGGAAGATAATATTTAAAGTGCAGATTATTTCCTAAGCTAAGATTCTCAGGGGTTACCCTCACTAAGTACAAAGGAAAGATGCTTGGCATCACAGAGCATACTCTTTAAAAAAGCACCCAAATTGGGATATTTCATAGCAATGTGATTCTGAGAACACATGGGTGATAGCTTTCTTCCCCAGTTAGATGTCATGCACTGCTATATAATTTGCTTAAAGGATTCTGATTCAGATGCATAGGAAACAGTTATTAGGGCAAATGCTTCCCACAATTCTTTTTTGGCCTTCTGAGACAAGGTCTCACTGGCCTTGAACTCACTATGTAGTCCAGGCTGGCCTTGAACTTCGGCCGATTCTCAGGCTTTCATCTGCAGAGTATTGGGATTACAGGCATGGACCACCACGCCTGGTCTCCACAATTCTTTATCTGCTTTTGCTTTATTTCTGAAGCAGAGTGGAATGCTAAAGCTGTGTCCTAGTGACAGCATAAACCCTGGAGGTGACAATCTGTATTATTGCTCTTTGCTTCTCTTTTCTGCTTCTATTATGAGCCAATTTTCTTCTTATGCAGCACCACAGAAAATACTTTAAATTTAGTAGTGATATCTGCCATGGGGCCCAAATAAAGAGACAATAAAAACATAATTATACCTTTTTTTAGATGGAATACTCTGAAATGGTGTTCCATACAGAGATAATTTATATAGAAAAGGTCTATTGCTCATTTTTCAGACCAATGGAAAAATCAATTGTAATGACCAATAAGCCAATTCAGCTTTGTTTTTTAAGGGGAAAAAAAATCTTTTAAAACCTAAAGTCTCAGAGTTCCAACATTTAATCACATGTTAACAGCAATTCTGAGAAATGGTGGATATAAAACACATTTTCAACATATATTTTCTTCATTCCAAATCCCCTCTTGTTATTCTTGCGCTTAATCTTTGCTGAACCAGGGACTCCATCTAACCTAACAAACAATGCATTCTTCTTGGAATTCACTTTAATTCTCCTTTTCCCCATTTCCTATAAAATAACCTTTAATCAATGACCATCCTGACAGCCATTCCTGCACCAACCAACCTGAGGTTTACTCAGGTTACACCCACGAGTCTGAGCGCCCAGTGGACAGCACCCAACGTCCGTCTCACTGGATATCGAGTGAGGGTGACCCCCAAGGAGAAGACTGGACCCATGAAAGAAATTAACCTTTCTCCTGACAGCTCATCAGTGGTTGTGTCAGGACTCATGGTAAGAAGTGACTTACCACTGGAATAAAAGAGTAGGTCCTCTTTTACATTGTATATGAACTGGCAGATATATCATTTTATAATAAATTGAACTACATTCTTCCCTCTGCTGTCAAATACTCTTATTAGAATTTCATACCAATAGAATTCCTTTACATTGATGTAAACTCTTCCAGGTGACCATTGGAACAGAATTTTATAATTTGCTGTGGGTTTTATGCTCTTCTTTTAGAAACATCTTTTTTTTAAAGAGTTGTGTGTAGGAGGAGCAATTTATATATCTATAGGCTGAACGCAGAAGTTGATGTGAGTTATTTATTTCCTGAGCTGTATTACCTCAGGAAGAAATATTCTCATTTAGACCAACACAACTGGATCCTATACCCATCAAAAGATTTAAAAATCTTTTTAGGCATGTGCACAGAAAACTAGCTAGGATCCTAGGGAATTGATGTATATCTTTACATAAGACTGATTCCAGGGGAAATAACAGAAAACAGGTTTAAAGACAGAATAGAGAATTCTCTTTGCCTTTCTATGATCAGAAAAATGCATGATTTTTACCTGTTAGATCACAAAGAAAAAAAAGCCAATAACCGTTTTCCTCCTTTTAAAAAATCAGCTTAGCATAAATATATATTATGATTTACTTGGGCTTAACCCCTAAGAGCATCTTAAAATTCATTTCATGTAATCTGTTGTCAGTCATCTGCAGATGTAAATCTAGGAATGTCCAGTGTTGTGGTTTGCTAGTTTAAGTTTTCTTTTATAACCATTACATTTTCCTAATGCTGAGTGAAACTCCCTGGATTTCATGCAGTGATGCTACTAAGGTTCATTATGCCCTTATGTCTAGGTGGCCACCAAATATGAAGTAAGTGTCTATGCTCTCAAAGATACAATGACGAGCAGGCCCGCTCAAGGAGTCGTCACTACTCTAGAGAGTAAGTAGTGAAATATCTCAGTGTCGACAAACCTTGGGTATAAACAAAAATTCAGAAAGGATAGATGATTTCTTAGATCTGTAAGTGAACAGTGGAACGAGTCCCAGTTGGAAAATTGATGCAGCAGCTTATCTTTTTGACTGTCCCTTTTTATGACCCTCTAGTAAGTGTTCTACTGATACATAAAAGGTAACCATACCATAATGCTCCAGTGTTGGTGTTAAAGATTAAGACTAACAGTAAGTTTAGACTCTCCTTGGTAGAATTTGTTTCCATTTAATTAAATAGGGGAGGACACTGCCTTTTGCTGTATTTAAACAGTGTAATAAATGTGGGACCAAATCGGGCCCAGATTTCACTTTTCTGCAATATCCGTACCTAGGCTATATGCTCTTCAGCAGTCACACTAAGTATCGAAGTTTTGTCATCTATGAAGTAAGGATAAAATAGGGATCTTTTCTGTTGAAAGAAAAGACATAAAGCCTATAAAAATGACAAATTAACTAGTAGTAATACTAGTCGTAGGTATATAATGACTAGCTGGCCATGCTGCTATAATTCTTTCCACACATATTTTCATGATACAGTAAATTAGTCATTCTAACACTTATTGAGGTATTTGTAGAATACTAGGCAGTCAGCTCTAGGAACACCTGGTAGTATTTTTAACGCTTTTTAAGCTTTTCAAAGAAAAGGCATGAGACAGGAATACTTTTTTTAGGAATATTTTCATATTTCCTAATTACTGTTGACCTTTCTAGCTGAATGCCAAAGGGAAAGAATCTAAACAGAATTAGTCAATATATTTTTTAAAGTGGATGTATATGGTGTATAGTAAGGAAGTGTTTTCAAATACTGAAACCTCACATGTCTGAAGCAAGCGGGCCCTAATCTCCAACTGTGACCTTGTGCAGATGTCAGCCCTCCCAGAAGGGCCCGTGTGACAGATGCCACTGAGACTACCATCACAATAAGCTGGCGCACCAAGACCGAGACAATCACTGGCTTCCAAGTTGACGCCATCCCAGCCACTGGCCAGACCCCAGTGCAGAGGACCATCAGCCCAGATGTCAGAAGCTACACCATCACAGGTCAGGGGATGGCCCCCACTGAGCACAGGCATTAACTAATGTTCACAGTGCAAACAGATTCATGAGTTATTCTCTGACTCACATTGTTGGAATTTATTTTCAATATTTTATAATAACTCAGCTTCAAAAGGTTCTTGTCATACTCTGTTCAGAAATAATTTTGCTCTTTGAATCCTTGATTTTTGTCTAATACTCAAAGTTTCATTCACCAAACTTTCATCACTGTGTACTTTCTCATTTAAAAAAGTATAAAATAATCCTTCAAACCAAAAGAAGCAAAACAGTGTGTAGTTCTTAGCATTAACATGGTTAAATTTTAAAAACAATTAAATTTATAAAAACAACACTTTGATAAAGATCTAAACTGTGTTTAGATAACAGTCAAAATCTGGGTCAATTTAGGTTTTTTTGAGGTTTTAAATTTTCTGATTTCAGATATCCAATAATGGCACTCTGATTGCCCTACAAGAGAGCACACACCCAATAGGTGGCCTTCCCTCACTCTCAAAGACACTATCTTCTAAAATAGCATTTTTGCACTTCAAATTTTAGTTTAAGTATTTGCATCAGTGGTGTTCTTTTGCTGTATGTTCTCACTATGAGTTAGCACATCCTGCTCAACTGTGTTGCTCAAATGTGGACTGCTTCTGTGGTCTACATAAATACAGGGTGATGGGGAAGCCAAGAAAATCTTGGGTGAGCTTGCACATTTCTTCCAGGAAAGTAAGAACAGGTAAAAGCCATCTCTTTGCACATTCCAGGTCTACAACCAGGCACTGACTACAAGATCTACCTGTACACCCTGAACAACAATGCCCGGAGTTCCCCTGTGATCATCGATGCCTCCACTGGTAAGTAACTATATGTTCCACTGAGAAAATAATCATTGTCATCAGGCACGTGAATGTAAGTAACAAATGAGAGGCTGATGTTTTCATATTACACCTCCCAGCGAGTTTATGCAATTCTCAGATTCTCTTCATCTCTTTAGCAGGGCTGGGGGAACAGTATGGAAGTGCTTCTCTTGGTTAATCATTTTCTAATTAATTTTGGTTTCTCTAATTCTCGTTTTTTTAACTTTGGTTTCTTTCAGCCATTGATGCGCCATCCAACCTGCGTTTCCTGACTACCACACCTAACTCCCTGCTGCTATCATGGCAGCCACCTCGGGCCCGGATTACTGGCTACATCATCAAGTACGAGAAGCCTGGGTCCCCTCCCAGAGAAGTGGTCCCTCGGCCACGCCCGGGCATCACAGAGGCCACTATTACTGGTAATGCTGTTTCCATGCTGTGATTTGTTTTTTTCCTCCTCTCTTATACCCCTGAACTCTCAAGGTCCTTAACAATCTCCAGCTGCATGTCTGATTCTCTCTCATGAGCATGAGAGGCCTTACACTTCAGAAGGCGTTGTTGTAGGGGCAGCGGAGCTCAATCCATCTTAAAAGGCATGAGCTCACGCAAATGTAATTTCAGTACTGTCACAATGGTGTCACTATAGCTTTTTGTTCTTTGTTTTGTTTCTTGCTGGAAATCTGCTTTTCAGTTCAGTGCTAGGAAACAAGCCCCCAGGACATGCCAGAGTGCTGCCTACTCGTCCTAGTATCTGCCTGTACAGATCAGGTGTGCAGGCAGAGCTGTCCCTACCACCTGCACCAAAGAGAATGTCTGCACTGGAGAATAAAAGTTGTCGTCCTGATGGGAAGGATTGTAGGCCTTTGGTATTATCTTAGTCCAAGAGATGAAATAAACGCTAATGTAATCTAGGTTATCATAGGGATGATGAAGTCCCTATGGCACATAGAGATAACATTTTAAAAAGAGACACTGCTTCTTTTGGGGGCGGGGATGGAGGAGCTGGGGACCAACCCAGGGCTTCCAACATGCTAAGCAAATGCTCTATCTCTAAGCTACCCTTAGCCCAGGGTGTTACTTAGAGAACGAGACCTGGGAAGGGTTGAGCTGGTCCCCTTTGCGGACCACATGCTGGCTGGTCGTTGTCTTCTGCACAGCACTTACCTCCACCCTGACTTTTCATTGATCTGGTTTTGAGGCCTAAACAGATTCATGAGTAATATCTGGAGTGCTCTCTCCCCCATTCCTATTCCACTGGTTACAGAATATTCCAGAAAAGCTAGCATAAAAGTGCTTACTTAGCTATCAGGTATCGTCAATGATGGGAAGTAGCCTTTATATGTAGAGTGTGGGTAACTAGAGAAGCAAGGTGAAGTTGATTTACCTTTCAAGAGGCCGCCAGCTAGCTGGAGGGGGATGCTTGCTCCAACATAATGCGATGCTTCTGTTCTTCCATCAGGCCTGGAACCAGGAACTGAGTACACAATCTATGTCATTGCCCTGAAGAACAACCAGAAGAGTGAGCCTCTGATTGGGAGGAAAAAGACAGGTAAAGAGCACTTGCTGGGTGGTGAGGAGAAAGTGAAGATGAAACTCTTAACAAGTGATCAATTTTCGTCTGATGAAAGGGTTTTCCATGTTTTAATGCATTTCTTGTAGGTTATTTATTTATTTATTCATTCATTCATTCATTCATTTTTGGTACCGGGGATCAAACTCAGGACCTTGCGCTTGCCAGGTGGGCGCTTGTGCTGCTGAGCTATATCCCCAGCCTGTCTTATTTACTTCTTTACTACAGCCAGTCAGTGGAAAGGCTTGTTGTTCACCTTTCAAAAATTGAAACCAGATATTAGATGTAAAAATAAGTTCCTATCACTGCTGTATGTCTATATCTTCCATTGAATTTTAAGAGGTTTTAGTTTAAGAAGAGAAATCCTTTCCACTTATTTGTCTTGATAATTATTTGATTTCTGGAACTTGGAACTAGATATTTGTCACCTAGTTTCACTTCACTTTGAGAAAATCCTCTACTTGTGGTTCTAGGAAAACTTTGAAAATAAGTATGTATTTTAATCTACTTTTACCATTTCAAAATGCAAAGAACCCGAGCCAAACCTTCATATTTCAGACACGGATGTGATTATTCTGGATTCTAGCCCTTACAACTTGCTTCTCCGATGGAAAGAGGGTGGGAGCTGGCGCGTTTCAGTTCCATTAGGTTTAACTTGAGAAGAGGCAGCTTCTGTGGTGCTCTGCAGTTCCAAGCTTCTGTGTATGATAAATCCACGCTAATGCTTTTTTCTTTCTAAACTATAAAAGAATCTTTGGGAAAAATCATAAAAGATTTCTTTCTGGAAAAAAATGTTTTGTGATCTGAGAACAAGTGATTTTTCAGGGCCTTTGATAAACAGTTGTTGCTTGAGTTGATAATGATCGTGGCTGCCACTTGCTGAAGCTTAACGCGCTTTGCTTTTTGGCTGTAACCTCTCTTGGCCAGACGAGCTTCCCCAGCTGGTCACCCTTCCACACCCCAATCATCATGGACCAGAGATCTTGGATGTTCCCTCTACAGTTCACCAGACCCCTTTCATCACCAACCCCGGGTATGACACTGGAAACGGGATTCAGCTTCCTGGCACATCCCCGCAACAGCCCAGTGTTGGGCAACAGATGATCTTTGAGGAACATGGTTTTAGGAGGACCACACCACCCACAGCAGCCACCCCCGTAAGGCATAGGCCAAGACCGTACCCGCCGAATGTAGATGAGGAGATACAAATTGGTCACGTCCCCGGGGGAGACGTAGACCACCACCTCTACCCTCATGTTCTGGGGCTCAATCCAAATGCCTCTACAGGACAAGAAGCTCTCTCTCAGACAACCATCTCTTGGACCCCATTCCAGGAAAGTTCTGAGTACATCATTTCATGTCACCCTGTTGGCATTGACGAAGATCTCTTACAGGTAATTAGGTTTTTTTCTTATTTGTGCAGCCAAGAAAAGGAGTAAATGAAGTAACTGATGGGGCCAGCCTTCTGATATAAAATGGCTAATCTTCTAAGATCCTTACAAAGATGGCGCTGTCTCTGTGTGGTTAAGCTCTGATTCTGTTTTTAAACCTCCATCTGGCTCTACTTTGAAGGATGTACCAGAGTATGTCATTACCTTTTATTCATTAGACATAATAAAATCATGTTTATTATTCTCACACATTGCAGGATCCTTACTAAGATAGATGATTCTATAAAAGGAAAATATTCTACCTGAATTTAAAGTTACATGAAATCTAAAACATCTTTATAGTTTGTCCTTAAAGAATCCTATTATCTATAGTATGTCTAAGAATTTCAGTGAAGCAGTGTGTATCAGCTCTGCTAAGTGACTGATTCTATAAAGCTGCATTCTTTAATTTGTCCAGTGGGACTGATAGCAATTTTTATTGTGTCACTATTTTTAGAAAGCGGCAGAACTGAAAAAACTGACTACGCTGTGGGAGATTCATGAGCTTAGAAACCTGAGCCAGAGCAGATACCAGTGTTTTAAGGAGTCTGGGTCTGATGCACCTTGCAGGGCTTGCCTGGACTGTTCCTGCAGTACAGTGCCTCTGTTTACTGTGAAAGGGGCAGTGCCAGTGCTTCCCCTCTTCCCGCTGCTACAGCAGGAGCAAGGAAAGGCTAGTATTGTACCGGTAACTGCAGAGCACATAAGTAACCTTCTGGTAGGAAAATCTGGCAGAAATGTTGCTTCCACGTGCTGCATCTCTCTGGCCATTTGGGACTCCCACACCCCTTCTTGCTCCTTTTAGTTATTTAAACAGTCAGGGTTATTGTTAAAAGAATAGAGGAGGCCTCTTCTGTTTCTCACGCTAATGCTTTTTCCCCACCTCGCACGTACCAATAATTGCAGTTCCGAGTTCCTGGAACTTCCACCAGTGCCACTCTGACAGGCCTTACCAAAGGGGCCACATACAACATCATAGTGGAAGCACTGAAAGACCAGAGAAGGCACAAGGTCCGGGAAGAGGTGGTGACCGTGGGCAACTCTGGTATGTACACGCACGTGCCATTTGTGCTCATGGTCCCCGCCAGGCTCCAGCAGGAAGGCTGTCTTCATCAGTTGTTCCTTTGTTGTTCTTTTCTTTCAGCTTTGAAGAATAAGGCTATACAACAGCCTGAAGTAAATGAGTAACTTAATATTCAGTTATTTTCTCTCACTGTATCTTAATGTCTTTGTCAACCGCCCACACACTCACACATCAATGACAGGCTATGAAATAGGGATGTCAGGCCTGGTAGGAACTTTAAACATTACTCAGTTCAACATTCTGGACCTTGCTAGAGAGTACTGATGTGGGTTGATAGAAGGGGCTGACTTTCGGGTGTCTTCCCCTGCACCTTCTCTACCTCCCCATGCTATGGTTGTGGTGGTCTTGAGTCATACTGAACTTGGTCACCTGTAGAGCAAAGTCCTTCTCAGCAGACATTAGGGATGACTGATTTTTGTTCCTGAGGTAAAATACTACCAACATGGCCTATTTGTAGCAAAGGAGCTCTCTTATTTTAAAAAGTTATTTTTTTTCCTTATTGTATAGGTTCACACCTTAATGAAGGTTAAATGACATTGACTCTTTGTAGCACTTGGAAAGCTCCTTTAAGCGAGAGGTCATGACATCTGCCTTTTCAATGTGCATTAGATGAAGGTTCAGCCAACAGCATGAGAGAGGGAGTTACCAAAATTCTGAATCCCAAGTCTTCTTCTGACTGGACGGTTCTGTGCTCCATATCAGCAGCAAGTAATAAATTTCTGTTTGTCCCCAGTGGCAGAATTTTTTGCTAGGACCAGTTATTTAATTTCAGCTTCCTTCATCTGATAGAAAACTGCTATTTTATGTGAGTAGATTCCTATGAATTAAGCAGTTGAGCATTTGACAAGCCACAGGCAGGATTATTTTGTGTTTGTTGTACTACATATTCACAGTAATACTTTATTATATTTTGCCTTTCATGGTTTTACTGGTGAAATGCCATGTGAAAAGAGTCTTTGCAAGCATAAAGGTTTTTGTACATTTCTACATCAATTTTTTAAAGACACCATCTCCATAACTTTTATTACGGTGGAATTTTAACTCCTGGCTATTTTTAGAGTAGCAGCTCCCCATTTAACAAGTTTAAGCTCTTTTCATTTTCTTTCCAATTCCTCATTCCCAGTAGCAATAGTCTTCATTCTGGCCAGGTTCTCCTAGCTTTGAAATATTTCAGACTTTTTAGTTTTCTAAAATATTATTTTCTTCCTGAGTCATACCTTTTGAAATATTAGGCATTTAAAATATCTATTGCATTTAATCTTTGATTTTTACACTATAAGGAGCAGACGCTGTGGGATTTAAAATCAATAATTTATCTGAAGTTTTGGAGAGTACCTTGAGGCATGCTTTATTTATACAGATTATTTTAAAATAAGTTTTTTCTCCAAAAACATAAAGAAGATCTTAAGTAGCATGCTAAGACTCCACTACTTATTAAGTTGATCTATGTCCTGTTGCTTTTTTTATGTGGAACAGTTGATTTCATTGATAAAATAAAGCAGTCTTATTAGTATAACAGCAGTGTGCAAATTGTAGAGCTTCCACATGATTAATCAAAGTGACTATCACATAATGGTATACAAAGTGCTAAGAATTTCACATTATAAGCAGAGGATAGCATCCAATAACTCTTACTTTAGTGATGCTTCTGTACCTGACAAAGCGAAAGCACTGAATTCAAGGCTTCGTGTAGTCTTCACAAGAGTCCTGGGAGAGAGAGATTTTTTATTATCCTTATACTTTAGAAGAGGGAAGCGAGGTGGGGAAATGCTAAGCAACCAGCTCAAGGTCACTGTGATACTGATGGAGACATGCTGCCACCCACCTTCCTAACTAGCTGAAACTGCCCCAAGACCAGTAACATTTTCTATAAAGTAGACTTACCAGAAATGATCATTTCTTAGAACAGAAGACAAAAACTGTAAGATGGGCTCTTTCCAAGTGTCCACAGGCTACATCTAAGCATTGTTTGTGAGGATGACTGACACACGGACGGCAGATGAATAGTGCTGCTTGGCACTCCTGGAATTTTGGTGTTAGATTAAGTCACTGTATAAAACACTTCTGTTTTCTTCTTATGGTCCAAAACCACCAGCACAATGTCTTTTTTGTTTTTTTCCCTCCTTTTCTTTATAGTCAATGAAGGCCTGAACCCACCAGCGGATGACTCCTGCTTTGACCCCTACACAGTTTCCCACTATGCCATTGGAGAGGAGTGGGAGCGACTGTCTGAATCTGGCTTTAAACTCACATGCCAGTGCTTAGGCTTTGGCAGCGGTCATTTCAGATGCGATTCATCTAGTGAGTAGCTTGCTTTGTTCATCCACCTGTTCCTCTTCCTCTTGCAGCTCCATGCATTTGCGCTGATGGACCGATGCAGCATGTTTGGTAGGCACAGGCACTTCTAAACATGCAGCAAACAAGAGAACACTGTTTGGCTCGAAGTAATATTTTGCATCATAGAAAAATGATGGGAAATTTTACTTGTGGAACATTGCTTCATTTCGAGGGCTGTATGCTAGTACAGCTATAAATTAAAAACAAATTTGCAGTGGTTATGATTTTTAAATTTTTCTTTTATACAGTATTCTTTCATTTATCTTTATTTTTGGGAGATATAGTCATTATTGACAATTGGTTCATTTTTATAGGTGTTAACTGCTGTGCCTTATAAATAAGCCTCCTATGGACATTTACAGGTATCATATTCTTTGGAAGTGAAATATAACAGATTTTTAAAAATTTCCTGAAAGTATTTTACTCATAAAACCCCACTGATGTTTTCCAGTGTAGGCTTCTGTCCTTAGCCATCTGTGAATAGAAAAGCAGAGCACAAAAGGGTCATATACACTGTTGGGTTAGGAAACAACTACTTTCAAGTTTGGGTATTTCCTGTTTACATGTGTGAGTACTTAGGTACCCTGAAGAATCAGAACTATAAGTTCACTTAGGTGAGTACTTGACTGGATGTACAGATTGTTTAGATGTTGTCAGTGTCTAACACCTTTTCTTACAGTAAAAGAGGGCTGAATTGTTGATAAAATGCACTGATATAAATTTCTGTAAAGTATTGTTTAACATAAATGGTGGAGATCAAAATGTTTGCCTTTATGTATAATAAAGAGGTACTCACTACTTGGGGCTTTTAGATGTTCTTCAATCAGTCTTTTGTTTATAGGTATAATAACCATTGATTTATCGTTTTGTTTTTGTTTTGTTACCTGGGATTATTCTTCTCTCATTTATGTGAAACAAGTGGTTGCAGATAGAACCAGATGATCTGTTTGAAGTTTAACTGAACTACTTTGTACCAAGGGTCTCACCAAATTCAAAAGTAATTTTCTCTTATTCCTAAAAGACTTCTTCAGGGCTGGGGATATATCTCTGGCACAGGCGCCCACCTGGCAAGCACAAGGTCCTGAGTTTGATCCCCAATACCAAAACAAAGCAAAACAAAGACTACTCCAATCCTGCTTTAGTTTTTGACAACTGTGAACCTTAATAATGACAATTCAAGTGAAAGTCATCACTAGTTGTATAACACGATTGTGGCAAAATACATCTTTTAAATTAGATTTTATTGGTATATTTTAGATGTATACAATGATCACATTTATCCCAGTGTGGCAAAATAAATCTAAAAATGGCTGATAAGTTATTAAATAGTAGAAATACTGTGTTTAAGTCCAACCAAAGAATTGGCTCATTGATGAGGATCATGGTAACTTGCCACTCCTTCCAGACATGGGATTTTTAAAATTCTGTAACACAGCCCTGTGTACTGAGTGCAAACACAAACAACTCTGTCTGTGTGCTTTCCCCTCCCCTACAGAATGGTGCCATGACAACGGCGTGAACTATAAGATTGGAGAGAAGTGGGATCGCCAGGGAGAGAATGGTCAGATGATGAGCTGCACCTGTCTTGGGAACGGAAAAGGAGAATTCAAGTGTGATCCTCGTACGTCATCACAGATCATTTTTAGTGCCTTATTAAGTGCTTTAATGTTCCTTATGGTGCTGTAGCTTTCATTCACAGGATTGATTGGAGGCTTGAGGTCTCTTTGAGGACTTAACAGTGGGTTTGTTAATCTTTCAATTTGGAAAAGCAGAGACAAACTTCAAAAATGAGTCCTGATTTAATGTCACTATAAGGAAATTTAGCCCTTTTCTAACCTAAGTATGTTGACCACTATCTGTGGAGAAATGTTACAAGAAAGCCCTATTGGTTTGTAGATTCAGCTTCCAAAATGTGATTTCCGTCTTTCTTCTGAAGATATAATAGCTAGTTTTTTGGAAATGCTGCCTTAAGATCTATATAGCAGCACCTTGCTTATGATGATTGGTGAAACTTTTTATATCAGCATAGCCCAAATCTCGCATGTAGAACAAAAGTAGAACCCACTCTTGTATGAAGTCAAATCTGCATTATTGATCTCAGTCTGACACCTGCTTCTGATTTGTGCCTACCTCTAGATGAGGCAACCTGTTACGATGATGGGAAGACATACCATGTAGGAGAACAGTGGCAGAAGGAATACCTCGGTGCCATTTGCTCTTGTACTTGCTTTGGAGGCCAGCGGGTAAGTTCAGACATTCCAGACTCCCCGAAATTTAGATAGGACACAGAGGAGGAGGCTCCTGCATGGATGTACTCTATGAACAGGTATAGAAGTGCCCCTTATGAAGAGTCCATGAAGTTCACCTCCCCGTGCCTTCTGTATGCAGGCTGTTCTATTTTTCACTGCCCGAAGTGTTAAATGCTGTGTAACACTGAGCCCCCAGCTCCATCCTGAGGGATAGGTACCCCTGTGGCACTGCTGTTGAGTATGTTAAATAATACCTTGGGTCTAAGAAAATGCCGCTACTCAGTGCCTTCTCTCAATCCAAAATTAGATCTTTGCTATGTAGCTCTTTCACAGGGTGAATCATACAGGACAAACAGGGAATGAGAAGTGGCCCTGGCTCTTACTGATATAGCTGAAGATGTTAAATTAGTGCACACTGCAAAGTCAAGCTATTAAGATTTTGAATGATAACTGACAGATGCAGTTCTAGGCAGTCTGGAATGAGCAAGAGAGGCATCATAGAAAAGAGAAATGTAAGCTGGCTGGGGTTTAGGGTGGCTAGGATTTGACTGGGGAGGAGTAAAGCCGAGAGATGGTCAGCACACTCCTCAGCTTAGGAGGGAGCTGGCCCAGGAGTGCTCTGGGGAGCCAGCCCTCTGCCCAGTGTCTGCTGGTACAAAAGGAGATAGAAAGACGAGAAGACTTATGGAAGGCCCTGGAAGTCTGTTATTTGAGCCAGAATTCCTTAGCCATTTCTACTAGTACCCTTCTTCAGTTGAACCAAAACTGCTGTGCCTTTTATCACAATTCAGAAAGACCAGAGTCTCACAGCTCAAATAATAAAACATGATTCTTTAGTTTTCCAATGAAGCCATGTCCTTTTCAAGAGCTCCCCAAATTCCAGTGCAGGAGGAGTACGCTCTCTGTCCACCATGAAAACTGGTCATAGAACTCGGTCCTCGGTATAAAAATGTATGGCGGAGGGACAGCAGATTTGCTGGGAAGTAGATTTTTGCCATACTTCAGCATCTCCGTTATTTATGCACACGAAGTTTTCGTGTGTGACACCTATTCTGTTCTTAAGTGCTGACTGAAACACTTAAGACAGGAGCGAGAACTGTTACATTTTTATATGAAAGGAACACTCACTGATTCTCTAAGTAGGTATTTACCCATATTGTGTTAGGTATTATGGCAACAGGCTCCCACATGGAGAAATGTGTATGAAATATTGAAATGATAGTATAAGAAAGTGATTGCATTATTTAGGCTTCTTTTGGATGTAAGAGGAAAATCCCATTCAAGTTATGCTAGGCTAAAAGAGCTCACCTAATTGTGAAGTCTGCATTCTGCCAGCTTTTGGAGCTGCTGTAGCAGAGGCATTTGCAGTCCGTCACCTTCTGTGTGTCTTCCCTTGCCTTGGTTCCTTTTCCCTGAGGTTCCTGGTAAGGGGCACTTGAGTCACCCCCTCAGTTTGAGTTTGACTTTCTGGCAGTTTAAGAACGGAACATGAGAATTGCGTCTCCTCACATTCTAGCCAAAACCTCTGGGAGGAGCCTCACTAGCCCCTTGTGGTCTGGTCCCATCCTCATCTCATCTAACCTCTGGCCAGATGCGAGGCTATGTTACTCGCTGGGGAGGTTAGGAAAGGAGTGGCCATGTGATGCAGTGGATGAAGCATGGCCAGAGTCACCCCAACTCCACCCATGGTGCACTGTGTGACTTCTGGTTTACTCCAAGCAAGTCACTCCTCGGTCTGTAAATAGTGATGGTGTTTGTTCAAGGGATCTAAAATCCCTTTTAAAAGCCCTAGGATTCTAGGAGAGCCTCCTGTGTTATCTAATGCAGAAATGTTGAGGAAGTTGGGACTGGAATGAGCCTCTGCATAAAAGGAAGGTTTGGACAGAAAGAAAGGAAATTTCAGGAGAAAGAAAAAGCTTAAGTAGACAGAGTAAGATATGGTAAGAAGCCAAAACTCATTCTAAAGGTTATAAATGCATGAGATCATCACCAAGGCTTCCTTGGTGATTAACTGCCTCTATTTTGCCAATGGATAAGAGCCTAAATTCTTCTTTAACTCAAGCACTAAATCATCATGCCATTGAATTATTATCACAAACCTCCTTTGACTTCCTGCCTCCCCTCTCAGGGCTGGCGCTGTGACAACTGCCGCAGACCTGGGGCTGAACCTGGTCCTGAAGGCTCCACTGGCCACTCGTACAGCCAGTATGCACAGAGATACCATCAGAGAACGAACACTGTAAGTGTGCTTGCACCCCATGTCTCCCTAAACACAGGCAGGTGCAGAGCAGGGAGTCTGCATACTTGTACACTTTTCTATATGAAAGTAATTATTTTTTAAATGTCATAAATTACCTGCCTGGAATACTGTGTCCTAGAACACCATTAAGCTCCTGAACGTCTTCTGTCCCTCAGTGTACTGGTTGTTTTAGTTAGAGACATAGCCTTTCTTTTTTTTTTTTTTCATGCTTTGATTTTAAAAGTAAAAGATCAAAAACATATTAACAAACAGACACAAAGTAGCATGAGAACAATACAATCAAAACCGAGTTACAGACAAGGCGACAGGGAATCAACAATGGTTGTTGCATTACATACTGACAACTTCGAAGTGTATACTCAGGAAAACAGATATAGACATGCAAAATTGATCAAACAAATAATCATCAGCTATTCCCTACAATAAAGTGACCTAAGTCAGTAGTACAGCTAGGTTAGATATGCTGCATATACATACTTACTTACATACCTAGATAATAGACATAGCCTTTCTAGAAACAGTTGTCCTGAAAGTCTCCCCTCCCCATTTCCTTCTGTACACTTGGGGCCATATTTGCCACAAATACATTTCTTCTTCTATTGTAACAGAATGTTAACTGCCCGATCGAGTGCTTCATGCCTTTAGATGTCCAGGCTGACAGAGAAGATTCCAGAGAGTGATATCTGCACCCAAGGGAACAAGCACGTCTCTCTGCCAAAGCCCATCTAAACTGGAGTGATGTTAGCAGACCCCATCTCGGAGTTTCTTTCTGTTCTTTTGCTCTGGAGTGAGCTCTTCCAGCTTCAGCACAACTCACAGCTTCTCCACGCATCACCTGGGAGTGTTCTGAGAAGTTTCTCATAAATGAGGGCAGTACACTGCCTCTTCTGCTTCAGAATATTCAATGCCGCTCAGTATTTTAAATGAAATGATTCAGTGTGATTGGGTTTGGGATCAATAGGGAAGCATATGTGCCAACCAAGATGCCAAATGTATTGAGTAATATTACCAAAATTTCAAGGAGGGGGAACATGCCCCAAACACTTCTTTCATTTAACTGTCTGGGCCTGCAATACTGTAGGAATGGCATGCTCTGGTTACTGTGATATTCATAATATCCACAGTTCTCACTTGTTCCAGATGATCCTAATAACTGCCTAGAAATATCCTTCTCTTACCTGTTATTTATCAATTTTTCCCAGTATTTTTATACGGAAAAAATTGTATTGAAGACACTTCGTATGCAGTTGATAAGAGGAATTTGGTAATAATGATGGTTGGTGATTATTTTTTATACTGTATTTGCCAAAGCTTTACTACTGTGGAAAGACAACTGTTTTAATAAAAGATTTACAATCCACAATGTGAAAGTCATTGTATTCATATAAAGTATTTGGGGAGGAAAATACAATCCTCATGAATGTTCTTTTTCAATTCAGCCAACGTCTGAAAATCTGTGATGTGCCAGGCTCTCTAGTTCTTGGGTGATTTCTGTACAAGTTTTTCTGCCTGTCGCTACAAAAACAAGTTTGTTTTTGTTATTTCATCTCTTCATTGGTGGAGACACCTTTATGTTTTCCGCCTTAACATTTAAATGGACAGAAATATTTATGAAATGTGATCTTCAGTTCTCCTCTAACCATTATAATTCTTCCTTTCCTTATTGAATAAACATCTATTCAAGTAGATTACTTGCAAGGAAAAGAAAAGAATGACTGGTCTGTTAAAACTCCTTTAATAGTACAGTATGGAGTTTTGTCTCTTGTACAGTAACTTCAATCTAACTTGTCTTAATTCTTGTCAACTGACACTTTTGTCATGACTTGATAAACTCCCGACGGACTAAACACTTGGCTCACTCAGACTGCAAAGATCATTTACTTTTCAATTTCACACTGGGGAAACAACAAAATATTGGGATTAAACCTGACACCAATGCCTGGAGATATCGCTGAATGATAAAGAGTTTACTTAGAATGCCTGAGACCCTGGGTTTGCTTCTCATCACCATTTCAAAAAAAGAAAGCCCATTAAAACTGATTTTCACACACCTGGCACGGTGGCACACACCTATAATCTCAGCATTTGGGAGGCTGAGACAGGATGATTGTTGTGTATTTGAGGGGTATGTAATGAGTTCAAGGGTGGTTTGAACTACAGAGCATAACCCTTCCTCAAAAAAAAAACAAAAACAAAACTGATTTTTACAGCAGTAAATAGCAGCACAAGAAATAGTTGATTATTATTTAGTAAGAGTCAGCAACTTTATACAGGCTTATTCAACGCATAACTATCTGGCAAAAAATATAAATACAGAAAGATCTCCCCATGGTTGTTTAAAAACAATACAATTGAAATGATTTACAGTTTATAAAATTGCCTTAACATTTAGCATCTCATGTAAAGGAAGTTTTAGTTTAATTTTGAAGAGCATACAGTTTAGATGAGTTTTCCTTAGCAGAACACAGACCTAGACCCTGGACTTTACCATCAGTAGTTTTACCAGTCCAGTAGTTACCAAACTAGCTGCTCTGGCTCTGTTTCAACATCACAGGAAGTATGGATCAGGGTGATGTTCCACGATCATATGCCACAGGTGGGTCATCAGTGCTCACAGAAGAGAACAGAACTCCTGTGTTGTGCAGTGGGAAACCCTGTGGAAGAACATGCCCAACAGAAAAGCTGGTCTGTTCTCCAGCCTGATAATGTTGAAGGATCTTTATATTTAAAAATATAAAGGGAGAGCACCATTGGATTGACACTGCTTAGGCCTTAAACCATATGCCAAAA
Source organism: Dinomys branickii (assembly GCA_004027595.1). NCBI lineage: Eukaryota > Metazoa > Chordata > Mammalia > Rodentia > Dinomyidae > Dinomys > Dinomys branickii. Next base: position 84,617 of record PVLD010004499.1, read on the forward strand.
AACAGACCTAAAAATATTTTGCTAAAATGCAGTTCAAACCCATTCGGACTGTATTAAATGGATAGCACACCTTTCTGAATACTTTTATGAGCAAATGTAAAAACCACAGGCCACAGTTAAATTTTGTTTTTTAATGTAACTTTCCATAATGCCTACTGGACTTCAGAAGCAATATGTTTAAATTCACAAAATAAACTCAGGAAATAAAGTAGATTTAAATGGCTGTTTCCATTTGGAGATCACAAGGTGAGGAAGGCAAATGCTTTTTTGTTTCTCAGCAAAATCATTTGCCGTGAGGACCCAGTATTTCCAGAAATCTTTCTCAGCTTTCACTGGCCCACACCACTGCTTCCCTTTAGAACTGCCTTAAACAAAGCTAGATTGTAAAGGTATAATTAAAAGACCAATCTGAATTTAGACAAGAAATGGACAACTTTAAGAAAAATAAGGTAAAGGTAGTAAATATTACATCTTTAAAAAGAAAAATAAGTTTTAGCGTTTTAAATGGGCTTGCTGTACATGATTTGTAATGAAATTTATTGTGTATTTATACTGTTTTCAGCTCTAATGACCCGAGTGAATTATGCAAATTAGTCTATAATAATATCACTTTAAGCCCATAGGACACAATTCCTAGGGAGGTGAATAAAGAAATGATCAGGTGGAAATTACAAGTATGGGAAATGACTTTTTCTATTTAATTATATTTCCATTGAAAATTCTATTCCATTTCTAGTTGTGTGAAACTCATTAAAGTGATTAAGAAACATCACATCAGCACATTTAAGTGCTGAAATTGCCAGCTATTCAGCAAGTTCCTATTACTGCGGTAGGGAAAGTGGCAGGCTACAATTTAAAAAATCTCATTTTCACAGGATACAATTCAATAGTGAAAAAAAAAAGGGCCACTGCTGGGACTTCTCATGTTTGAGGACATTTGGAGATTACCAGAAGGCACGCAAAGGAGTAGCAGCGCCAACGCAAATATGACCTGGCACAAACTAAGAACGCTCAAGTCTGTGGCACTTCTGATTGAAATGAGAGCTGTTTTCATTACCACATTGTCCCATTCCATATCCTCACTAAAAGATTCTATTTGAGTTGCAAACAAAAATCTGTACAAATTACAAATGAGAAGAAAATACTGCAAGCAATAAAAGCAAGAGAAATGGTGCTTCAGCTAAGAGCACCAAATGGGAAATTCCTTTTGTGACATTCCTCAGTAGTCAGGCAGGAGACATTCAAGCATGTTTCACATTTCCCTGAATTCCTTTTTACTTATTCTTTAGAGACATACAGGTTTTAATAATCCAAGGAGTCAAATTTATCTCTAAAATAGCGCTTGTGTGGAACACATCCCCTAAAGGCGCCTGAAATTAGTGCTAAGACTGCATGAGGCAGTGTGGTCGGCACCTGCTCTCCCCAGGGCCTAGGTCACCCACCCTGAAATCTCCCCACAACACCCACCTCTCCCACGCAGCACCGCACATATAATGCTGAGGCGAATAATGAAAAGCTATTTGTGACTCAAAAACAAGCCACTTTGTGGAGGAACTGGAACATCGTACACTGCTAGCAGAAATTTTTATAAAATAGTGCAGCCACTATTGAAAGCAAATGTAAGTTAAAAATAATCATCCTATGACAATATAATTCCACTCCTAGGTGTATACCCAAGAGAGAGCAAACACATGTTCATATTAAACTTGTACATACACGTTCACAGCAGCATTATTGATCACAGTCAAAGAGTAGAACCCAAATTCTGTGAACTGATGGATCGCTAAATAAAATGTGGTATATACAGAGGATGGAATATTTGTGTATAAAAAGGAATGAAGTATGACACAGTCTGCAACACAAATCTTTAAAACATTATGCTAAAAGAAGCCAAACACAAAGGACAAGCTATGATCCTATCTTTTCTCTTTCAGTTGCTGCTTTTTTATTTTGTATTGGAATCAAACTAAGGACCTTGTGCTTGCTAGGCAGGCACTTGTGCCACTGAGCTATATCCCAGGATGCTGCTAACTCATTTTTTTTAACGAGTTTTTTTTAAAGAGAATAAAAGAAATAACAAAACAACAACATAGACCAAAACAAAGCAACATAAAAACAATAAAAATGATACAGGGTTTTAAAACATAAAAGGACAGGAATTAACAGTGGCTGCTATATTACATATTACCTTCAACAAAGTTGCTCAATTACCAGATGTAAGAATGCAAGATTGATCAAACCATTACAGAGAATAAAATAAAAAAGGCCCCAATTAACCTAACTATTCCCCTTTTGGGTATTTTCCCAGAATTAAAAACACCATACCACAGTGATGTATGTGCACCCATGTTTATGGCAGCACAATTTGTCACAGCAAAATCTTGGAAACAACCCAAATGTCCCTCAAACGAGGAATGGATAAAAAAAGATGTGATATTTTTATACAATGGAATATTACTCTGCTATGATCCCATTTATGTGAAATGTCCAGAATAGGCAAATCCACAGAAACAGAAAATAGCTAAGGTGTAGCCTAGGGCACGAGGGCTTAGGGTGGGTAATAGGAATAAAGTTTATTTTTAGGATGATGAAAATGTTAGGAAGCTAGATAGAAGCATGGCATTGTGAATATACTTAAAGCAACTATAGAATTTAAGATGGTTAAAATGCTGGCCTTTATTTTGATAGAAGTAAAAGATGCCACTTCAGTTACAGAAAATGTCAAATCGTTTTTTGTTTGTTGTGAGATGTGGTGAAACAAATAAATCAAAGGAATTCGGAATGTTTTTGGCTGCCACTTTGGAAACTTATGTCAAAATGTTCATAAATACACATTTAGAATTTTTCATAGTCATCTCTATATATTATCTCACCCTACTTCTACGTTATACAGAAGCAATAGGCTGCTAAGCAGCAGCAAAGGCAGTGATTATGCTAAAGGCACAGAAATGCCTTTCTGGAGGGAAGATGAAGCCATGATTAAGAACAGGAATGTAGGGGCTGTTGGCAAGGTTCTGGATCTTGACTGCCATGTTGGTGGCCTGTCACAGAAAATCCTCCCCCACAGTATGCTTGTTTTTTTAGTTGCCTAGGTAACAGTTCCTGTTCCAGTTCCCGTTGTTTCTGTCTCTCAGAAATGGCTGGTCATTGGGCTGGGGATATAGCTCAGTGGAATAAGTGCTTCCTAGCAAGTGCAAGGTCCTGAGTTTGATCCCTGGTACCGCAAAAGAAAAGAAAAGGCTGCTCACTTTGAAGGTGGTCATGATGATACACGTTTTACAAACCAATCCCCAACTGGCAAGCCATTTTGCCTGTGTACTTCCTGCTTGCTTATCTCATATAAGCCCTAGCCCACCAGAGATCAGGGCCTGATATTCTGGAACGATCCCAATCAGTGCCTGCTGAAATAAATAAATCTACCTCCAAACCCTGTCTGTTGTTACAACCCAGTATTTAAAAATTATTCTTTAGCAAGGTGTAGTGGTGTACACGGGTAACCCCAGCACCCTGGGAGGTTGACACAGGAGGATCCCAAGTTTGAACCCAGTCTGGGCAACTCGATGACCTAGATCCTACAACAAAAACAAACAAAAAGGGGTAGATAGGGATGGTTAAAGAGCTTTCAGTGACACAAACAGCCTGCTACGGCACACATGCCATCAGTTTGCCACCACTGGGCTTGGGTATGGCTCAGTGTGAAGGCCCTGGGTTCAATCTCCAGTACCAAAAAGTTATTCTTCACCGATTTTTCATGACTCTTCCCTAAAATTACAATTTAAGATCAACTTGTGCCTAGCCACGCTCTGCAAAAATAAAGTTTAAAGAGTGTCTGAGAATGGAAGGTAATGGGAGAGTAAAGATCTGTAGGCATTTGTGCTCTGAGCAAAGGTCACGGTGAGAGGTTCTTTCTAAGAACAACCTGGAGCACAGCAGGGATAAAGGACCAAACAAGGGAGATGGAACAAACGATGCCTCCAAAGGAGGATGCACACAAGGAGTGCGGGGTTCTTCCCTGAGCCCCAAGTGTTTCTCAATTTAAATACAGTACCTGTTTTGTTATGTATCTTTTGACGCTTGGTACCACTAACAGATTCAAGATTGCTATGCTTTTCGCTTTAATACCAGTGAAACTCCAGTCTTGAAGGGTTTAATGTTTTAATTGTATTAAAGACTGTTAACAGGTTTGTTTCCAGACACTCAAAATGCTGAGCTTTCCTGGCTACCAGCGACTTCAGCTAAGGTCAACTTGAGTTCATACAAGGAAACAGTAAGTCAGGGAGCCAAATACAGGGTACCCAGGGAATGAGCTGACACTGTTTTCAGTGGCTGTGTGTGGGGGTGTGGCTTGGCCTGTCTAGCAGGACAGTAGGAGGGTAACTGAGGAAGGGTTTGCTGTCACGGAGTGAGTTTGTGAATACCTGATTATTTTGTTGCTTGATTGCTCCATTCAAACCTGTCCTCAGTTCCTTGGGACTGAGGACAAACCAGAAATACCGCTCAAGCTCTGTCAGCACAGCCAGGCGTAGGTGGGCCACAACAGGTGCAGGGGCCTATACACCAGAACCCTTCAGGACAGGTTTTAAAAATAGCACACCAGATTCCAGATTCCATCAGATTAGAAACATCAGATGTGAAAAATGTAACTCCTGAAATAAAGGCTCTGCAGAGGGGACAAACAGTATAACGGATACAATATAGGAGGTAATTAATGAAGAACACCCGTACACACGCTCTTCACCTTACAATGGAGCTGTGTCCTGCTGAGATCATATGTGCAAGATCTACTCAGTACACCTCCTGCATACCGCTGCATACCAGCACAGAACACTGCAGAGTACCAACGGTTTAGGCTCAAAGCGTGTGGCTGGGAGCTCCAGCCTGCTGTTCCTGCTGAGCCGGGCCCCACTGTGCCACATATTACTAGCCTAGGAAAGGATCGAAGTTCAAAATGCAAAGTATGGTTTCTATTGAATGCCTATCATGTTAGCACCATTATGAAGTCAAACTACTCTACAATGGGGACTCTAGACTTTAATCCTTTCTGAGCAATTTTTAAAATTGCTTAGCCACCTTCATACAAATATTAAGAATGGTACTCCAAAAACCTCAACTATAACTGCTATGGCACAAGTTAAGAAATCAAATCATCTGCATCTTTACTTTCCAGTGGATGGAAAGGAGGCTGTTTGGAGCTGAAATTTCACCAGGACCTCCCAGGTATGAAAGCATAGTACATTAATTTTTAAAGAGTCAAAATGGTACTAGTGGGTAGATTCAGCTGTGAAAGCCTGGCTAGGCTATGTAGTATTCAACAGTACTAAATTATACCTTTAATGTAAACCTTCAGTCAAGCTAAAGAATATCAGTAACTTGGAGGAGATAGATAGCACCCTTAACAGTTTATGAAGCCCAGATATGTATTAGCTATTTACTGTTTGTTAGGCTCGTGTCCAGATGTCCCCCCAAAGCCTCATGTGGCCACTTTCTTTGGAGCTAGCTGAATCTAGAGTTTGTGACTGAGTCACAGTGCAATGCTGGGATTAAGGGTGACTGCTGGATCAGTCCACTGATCAGACTGACACCACTCTAACCCCAGCAGTCTGGATAAAAGGGGCAGAAAGACTTACTTCCCCCTTCTGCCTTTCCAGCTTTTGCTGTTTTCTGCCCCCATGAACTGTTGCCCTCTGCTACGCACTGCCCTGCCTCAGAGCCAGCCAATCATGGACTAAAACCTCTACAAACTGCAAGCTAAATAAACCTTTCTTCCCTCTAACATTCAGACCTTGGGTATTTTGTTTCAGTAATGACAGAAAAGTAGCTAAGACACTGCTACATTGCAAACTACCTCCCCACACTCCCCAGACGGTGGCTTACAACAATATGGATGTCTGTGTGGGTGAGGAATTCATGAGAATCTTCATTGGGCAGTTTTGGCACAGGAGTCTCCACAAGTGGAAGCCAGATGTGTGTGGGGGTGTTAAGTGGGCAGGGCCTCTTACAAGGCTGGCAGCTGGTGTGGGCAGAATGCCTCGTCCCCTGGGGCAGGGTGGCTTACATCTCACAGAACTGCCCGGGCTCACCTCACAGCAGCATGCAATGGAGACACTGAGTCTGACATCACAATGCCTTATGACTTACCCTCAGAAGTCACATATTTTCTGCAGTTCTTCATTGATCACACACACTGCCTTTGTTTCAATAGCAGAGGATATTAATCAAGGGCTGGAAGATGAGTCAATATATAAATGACGTACAAAGATGAACTTTAAAAAAATTCAAAAGCTTTTATTAGGGAGGGACAGCACTGAAGACACAGGAAGAGGACAGCATTCATACGCTACAACAGCGGCAAAAGCTGACTAGAGGTATAACCCAGGAATGCCATCAGGACCTCACGGGCAGGGCACAGATGCAAAATTACACCTTCCCAATGCACTGCGCTCACTTTTGTTGAAAGGGCTCAGGGGTGGGACACTGAGTCCACACAGATGACTTTCTTTTAGTTCTTTGGAGGGACTTTAGTGGTAGGGAAAGAACACAGGGCCCCATGATGCTAAGCACACTTTCTATCAACTAACTACACTCCAAGCCCCGATTATGTTTATTTATGTAGTTCCACAGAGGCAATCTCCGGCTGTTGAAGTTATGGGCAACATTTCACTAACAGAGAAGAAAGCAGGAATTAGCATTACCCACAGAGGGGTCAATATGACTCACTAATCCCCAAGGTTTCAGTTCCCAAGGGACTATCTTCTATTGTTAGAAAGCAGAAAACCTTGAATTTCTCAGAAGTATTTTGAAAAGAAAGCCTGCTGCCGGGAAAGCTTATGAGGAAACTGGAACCTAAGGCTTGTGGGGCGCGCCCTTTCTGCTGACCAGCTTCTCCAGCGCACTTGCAGGTTTCTGGGTCTCACACAGGGGAGTATGGCAGGGGCAGTGGAGCTCCACGAGGCCGAGGTGCGCGTGGCTGCTCACACACAAACCTTGACACGTGTCAGGGCAAGAAGCTAAGAGCATGTATCTTCATGACAAATAACATGTAATTACCTAAAACCATGGATCTAATTATTAATATGTCATGTTTATTTTTTTAGAAAGGTATTTTTTAAAATTTCACACTATTATTCATCTACACATAAGCAACCAGAAGAACTTTACATGTGGTAATATTAGTGGTGGAAGAGCCGAAGATCCGTGTGAGCCAAGACTATACCCAACTCGTCACACGCCTCGATCACAACCTTGTCCGCAGCAGAACCAGAAGGAGCTGCAATGTAGGCCACACCACTCTGAAGGAAAAAGCAGTATTGATTTTCAAAACACAACTGTACACTGTAAAAGCCTACAAAATTCAAAATCCCCCTGTAAAGAAGCCTAAGCCAAAAATGATTCATTCAGTCAGCAGGCGTACAGGCACCTTTCTCTTGAAGGTCTGTACTCTATTTTCTGAGTATGTACTTTTTTTTTCCTCTACCTAATAAATCTGTCTGTTCTTCTCTTAAAAAAAGAGCAAGGTACAGTAACAATATTTGAGTTATCCCATCAAATGGAGAAGCCAAATAATCCATTACTGATTTGTATCACACTGTCACACCTTTGATACATAACTCTTTAAAACTTATAAATCACAGGGGAATTTCTGAACACATTCTATAGGATGCTCAAGTCCACGCACATGTGCACCTGCCCCCGCTTACCCTTTTAGCTCTGTCAACATTGTCCCTGAAGGGAAAGAAGGCATCGGAGCTGAGGGCAACCTCACTTAGTTTGTCAGCCCACTCCTTCTTTTCTGCCTCAGTGAGTAACTCAGGGACATCCTCAAACAGTGCCTTCCACTTCACCAAATCTTCATCCTGTGGACCAGTGAGGGGAAAGGGAGGTTAATCTCACATCATTTTTAGTTGTATCTGATAAAAGCCCCAAGCCAGATGACACGTGGCATTTTTTTCTAGGACTTCTGAACGTAAACAAGGAGATATCTAAGACATACTTTTATAAGATCTTTGATTTTTAAAAAAATATTCTCATTGAGCAAGAAAATAAAAATAAAAACTATCATTTGACTATCTAAATTGGCTTATTCTAAATATACTTTGTTCTTGAATCTCTAAGCCAAATCTATTACTTCAAAACCTACTAAAACAAACAAAATTATATTCCAAATAGCAGTTTTTAAAGGCATCCTCCACTTCAATCTAGGAAACAGATGCCAGAAGTCCTAGCACTAGGATTAAGTCCACTATAAAGAAATCAAAACAAGGTTCCAGTATTTGCTAAGGTTTAAAAGTCTGAGTTCTCTTTAAAATGTAGGATGAAACTGTGTTGGAGGTGAGGTTTTACGGGGTGATCATGAGACCTCTGTCCCTATGAATGGGCTTGATGGGTGCTGTCCCAACCATGTGAGGACACAGCGTCTGTCCTTTCCAGAGGATGTAGCAACAAGGTGTCACAGTGAAAGCAGAGGTCAGCCCTTACCAGACACTAAACTTGCTGGTACCTCGACCTTAGACTCTCCAGCCTCCAGACCTATGAGAAGTGAATTTCTATTGTTTCAGTTACTCAGCCTGTGACATTCCATCACAGCAGCACAGACAAGACACTCATATTTTAAAGTGTACTTCCATTTGGTCTTAACAAACTTTTATTCTTGTTCATATGTAAAGATTCTTCCCAGACTATTAGTAGGCATTTGCTGGGTAGTATCAAGCAGAAAAATTCAAGTAGTAATATAAAAATGAAAAGATGCATTAAGGGCCAGGGATACAGCTCAGCTACATAAGCGCCTGCCTGGCAAGTGCAAGGTCCTCAGTTTGTCTGTGGGTAACAATAAAAAACAAACAAACAAAGATGTATTAAGTACTTTCAGGTCAGAAGGCACACTACAGCCTTCCTCTTCACCAACACTTCTGTAGCCTCCTGTGCTGAATGGACAACTGAACAGAACTCACCTCTGAGTACCCCTGACTTTTGACTACCAGACCTCTTGTGTTCCATCCAATATTTTATTAGGCATTTACCATGTCCAGAAACTGGGCCAAATCTTTTCCTCTAGCAGCCTCCCTGATGTTTGCAATTTTAATGCTCCCAATTTAAATGCCTTCTTCAAAACAGAAGACATGTAAAAAGATGAAAGGCAACAAAATATATTGGGTTGTTAGCGCCACCTGTAGAAAATCTCAACTAATTTGTATTTAATGTTGAATACGTAGCTGTCATCAGCATGCTTCTGCCTGACACTGAGACATCTCAAAATGGGTAAAAAACAGTCCTTGTGATGAAAAGCTTGTGGTCCACAGGGGACACTCAATCATATAAAACTAAACTATTCATAATTAACTCAAAAACAAGGTTTGTGGTTTCAGAAAGCAATTTAAAAAAATGAAGTTAAATGAGATAGAACAGAACAACAAATTGCTAAGTTTTGGTTAACAATTATAGGCAATGCAGAATTTCAAACAAATACCTTTTTTCTCTGTAGATATGTGAAAGTCTGTTATACATAAAAAGCTGATTATTACCACAGTCTGGCCAGAACTCAATGACAAGCCTCTTACCTCGCCAATGGTGCCAGTCACATACTGATCAATGGCATTGGAGATCTCTGCTCTCTTCACTCCTGGTTTAAACTTCATTGAAAGCACCTGCGGGTGGTGTCTAAGCCACCAATAGTTTGCCTTATCCCCAGCAAGGCGTGTGCAGTGTATCCGAGACTGCTGTCCTGCTCCAATGCCAATAACCTGAGCAACACAGACATGCAATAAATACCTCTTCTGATCATGCATTCTTCCCCAAGGACATCAGCAGTGAAGCCCTCATTCTGCACGAACCTCACCCCAAATACACCAGTAGCTATGACCTCCCACAACTCTGTTACTAGAGGCTGAAAGTCTTAACAGTTGGCAATGACTAAACTTCTGAAAGGGTCTTCCAGGTATCATGCTAAGGAATATCCATCTGCCCCAATTGTGGGCCAAGTAATTTAACAAATGTTAAGACATAAACTGGAGGCACTTCAAGAAGGGCTCCCTGGCCTGAACCTTGAGCAAAATCAATTTCAACCTAAGTTAGGAGAAAACTTAGTGATTTACCAGCTCAATGTTGCATTCAGTGGCTTTGATACAAAAAGCTGATACAGCAAGAAATAATAAGATCTTCCCCAACTTACCGTGGGTTTATATGCTCACAAACCCACAGTAAGCTGAAAATATCTTAAGTCAAAAATGTACTAAGTACACCTAACCTACCAAACACCATAGCTCTTAGCACAGTCTACCTTTTACATGCTGTATTTACATTAGTCAATACCATTAGCCAAACCACCTTACATAAGGCTTATTTTATAATAAAGTGCTGAATATCTCATATAATTTATACTGTACTGGAAATAAGAAACAGAATGCTAATATGGATGTATTTCCACACCATCTTAAAACCAAAACACTGTTAAGTTCAGTCATTTTAAGGTGGGGTCAATCTGTACTGTGACTGTGGCAATGATCACACAAGCATACAGTTTGTAAAAAGTGTACTAACTGTGCATTTACAAATTATACCTCAATAAACCTGATTTTTAAAGATCAGTTTCACTCCTAGTCTAGCCGTCTTTCTGCTCAACAGAGTCTGGATAAAACAACATAAGACACTGGGGGGGAGCTCAGCAGCAAAGCACTTGCCTGGCACGCATAAGGCCCTGTGCTCCATCCCCAGAACCGGCGGGAGAAGACAACGTAAACACACACATGAAAATAGCTTGCAAGCTGCAAAATTACAGCCCGATGGGTGGCAGTACCGCCTTCTTCCTCTTCACTAGAAATTCCACCAATGGGGAAACAGAGTGATGACCCAGTCTCCTAACAGCTATTAGCATCCCACTAATTCATGCTGTGCCGCCACATTCCAGGCAAGACGCAAATGACTAATTTTAGTACTCGGTTCCAAAGCTATTTCTTAATCATCAGTAGTTTTAACAGTCTACCAAGGTGCTGAGTAAATACTGACAAACCCAGAGGAGAAAAACTTGGCAAGTTTTCCCTTTCAAGCTGTCCAACACCTGAGGCAGATGGATTTTTGAATATCATTTTGTAAAGTAACAGTCCCCTAGGGGTGGGTCTGACAGTTTGGTTACCTGCCCGTTCTTGGCATAGCACACGGAGTTAGACTGAGTATACTTGACAGCAATGGTGGCGACAATGAGGTCTCTGAGGGCAGATTCCGACAACTGAAACAAACACAGAGTGCTAAGTGGCACAGGGCTCTGTAAATGTCATTAACTTGAAGCTTCTTACATGCCTGTAAGGTAGTTATGCAGCTCAAATGAGAGAGTGAAATTAATTGTTCATGTTATACACAACCAGGTTTCACTAAAAGGATCAAATATTTGGCATATTTGTGGTGGATCTCCACAGAATGCCCAGTATGTAATAGACTCAAACTCATGATGTTTTGCAGAAACTCTGGATTAAGCCTGTATGCATCACGCAAGAGATGGAAAAATGTATTCATTTCAAAACTGACAAATAATATTTTCCTGTCCAGGATGCCTTTCAGTATCTGGAGACATAATGAAAACTTGTGTTCCTAAACAATGCTGATATCAATTTTCATAGATACTATTGACCACTGTACACATACACACACCCAAAGCTGTTCACAGAAAATCAAATTAAGGTTGTTTTCTGCTTTTGTTTTTAGAATGTCCAAGTAAAAACTATTTAAAACTTACATGGTATTGTGAACTACCAGCAGAATAGTCAATAACATCACTATCTTTAAAGAGATCCAAGTTGGTATACTAGGTGGACAAATACTTACTGCATTTAACTGATAAATTAGATAACTGAAAAAAATGGTAAGTCTGATATTATCAAAATGAAGCCCAAAAGGGAGGAGGGGGTACAAAACAAAACAGGTTTCCACTTCGGGAAAGACCCTTCGTTAAGAGAAGACAAACTACAAACTGAAAGGAAATATCTGAAAATTACATAACGAATAAAGAACTAGGACTAATAACACCCACACACACTCATCTGCACAAAAAAATTGTTTAATTAGAAAATGGCCTAATGACCATCCATCAAAAAGGACATGTGGGTGGCAAACAAAGCACATCAAAAACATTCAACATTATGAGTTATTAGTAAGTGCAAATTACCATTAGTTAGATATAACCACATGCTTGCCAGAATGTCTGAAAAAAAAATTAAAAAACAACACACAAAGCCTGCAGAAATGGAATCACTCATCTGTTGTTGGTGGGAATATAAAATGGTATGATCACTCTGGGAAACACTTTCGCAGTTTTAACACTAAACATACAATTACCATACCACAAAGCAATTAATATTCATGGGCAGTCACCAGAGAAATAAAAACTTATATTCACATAAAAAGCAGTACATGACTGTACAATACATAAAAATAATAGAACTGGGGAAGAGGTGAGTGATGGCCCAAGGTCAAGGCATGCTGCAAGCAGCACAGAAGAAGCCGGGGTACACAGGAGCAATGGGAGTTCTGCATCCTACCTACGTCAGCTTCAGGGTTTCAGTACTGTACTGCAGTTCTGCAAGATGTCAGCATTAGAAGAGACAGGACAAAGGGTATACAGGAACCCTGACAACTGCCTATGAACCTACAGCTTTTATTTTTTAATTTTAAAATTAAAAGTTTAAGTTAAAGAAACAATTTCTTAGGAATTTATTATAGTAAGGTGTTAGTAATATAATGTATATCCTTTCTTATGCATCCCTCCAATATTTAAGTCACCCCCTATGAATTTGATTCCTTGGGTTTAAGAAAGATTCATAACAAAAGCCCAGACGTCTACTTTCAGATAGAACCCAAGGATTCTGAGTTTGGATCAGGACTATGAGAAATGTGAGTCAGGTGGGAAGGAGAGAATCCAACAGATTGAAAAGCACTATTCAAGGAAAGTAAGGGCACAGGAAATAATTGAAATGTTTTCAGTATTACAACAGCTCGTCCCACCTGTCCAGCTCTCAAGACTGAAGCAGTTGCAGACCGAGGTGTAGTATCTAACGGTTCTGTGTTAAGAATGTGAACAATAATCTGCTGTAAAAGAGAAGTAGACAATAAAGGAAGATAAAATTATCCCTCTCATCTTTCCAAATTTCTACTAAGAATAAACGGAAAGCAGGGAGAGAAGAATTTAGGTAAAAGATTACAATTTTACCCTCTCTCATTATTGCAAAAAATATTCAGAGGCACAAAACCTATCAAAGATCGCTAAATTATTCAGCAGTCCCATACCTATGGGCCTACAAGAAAAATTTTAAAAGAGAGTGAATTCTCAAGGGCTGAATGATCCCTGCATCAATGCCTGCATGTTTATTTCAGGGTACCACTAATTTTCACTAATAAAAAGAGAACAGTATCCAATAAAGGAACAACAACAATGTATCATTTATCAAATGCTTAACAGACAAAACTAGCCAATGAAGAGCTTGTTTCAGCCATTCTAGGTACAGCCTCAGGAGTGAGACCTGGGAACAAACAGTTCCCTTTTGATCTCCTGCTTCTGCTACAGTGAGTGATGTAAGGAGACCGATCCTCTTTCAGGGACAGCTGAGCAACTGGACCAAGTGCTGACACACCAGCCCAGACAGCCAAAGATCCCCAAGACAAAGGGAGCCCGATGAAATGAGTCTGACAACCTACGCTTTCCCCCTCCAGGCTCTTTCCAAGCAGCATGCAATAAAATAAGAGGTAAATAAGCCAAGCACAGCTTCTGGAAGTCTTACTGGACTGAGGAACAAAATGGAGCTCCGCGTACACCAGAGAAGAGGATGCGAGCAGGCGCCAGGGCTCTCGCAGAACAGGAATGAATTACTAACAGATTGGTCCCCCACATGCTGAAACCTGAATTCAAACCAGCTCAATTTCTGACAGCTGGAGGTGAGATGCTCTCCCTTAGCTGCCTGCCAGATATACAAATCAACACTCTGAAGGAGAACATCAGGCCCAGACCCCCAAGGTATCCCCACGGTTTTTCAGATCCAGTGGTCAACACTCACTCAAATGTTCCAGGCACATCAACAGTCCTTGACAAAAAGGGGGTGACACCTTCAAAGTACAGCACAACTGACACAAGCTGAATAACCACCAGAGTACATCTATGTGTGGGCTGTCCTGTGACTTCAGACAAAAAAGTGATTCTACATTTACTGACATGGTAACACACCCACAGTCTCACACATGCACAGAAGGCATGTTATGGAAGGCATGATCCCATTTATGCATAACTGAAGATACTTATCCCTACTAACGAACATATGCACACAAGCTTCTAATATGGTCTCTTACTTTTTAAGCCCTCAGGCTTAACTGACAACTCAAAGATGAGTTAGCTATTTGCACAGATAAGGGCTTTAATGAATGTATAAATTTATAAATATTGAAAACACACTACTAAAGTCACTAGCATTCAGTTCTGGTATTTTCAAACTTACATCTTTATTCTTGGTAACCACATTGCTAAATAATGACTTGTTGATAACACCATTATTTCTCTTCTGGCTTAAATGAAGACCGAAGAGAGTTCGAACTTCATTTTCATCTGGTTTGTAAGACTGGTCCATCTAAGACACAAATTGAAAAGGCCACATTACATTTATATTCTTCAAATATTTTATTTACCTTCTGTACAATGGATTTTATTCTAAGTAAAGTTCTATCCGTTTTTCTAAAACAAATGTGTGCCATCATTTTAGTATGAGTATAATACAATGGCTATGCAACTCTATTTTGCTAGAAAATTAATAGCTATTAACTTATAACTTAACACACTACATTAAAACCAATGATTCTATGAGCATTATTTCTGGTAACATTGTATTAAAGTTATCTACACAATCCTTCTGGAAGGTCGGCAGATAAAACAGATTTGTTAATGAACATGAAAATCATATTCTATTTTTCCTTGCTTTTTAAAAGTTTACTGTACAAAGTATCTAGCTAATACCTGAATTACAAGTTAACATAGAGAAAAGAGGATTTGTAGTCTATGTGTTTGTTATCTGGAAGGGAATTTATGTCATTTATTACTTTCCTCTCCCAAATTTTAAATTAAAAAGACATTAAGTCATAAAGAACACAGTAGGTAAGACTATTCTCTCTCAATACCTCTAAACCTAACAATATTTCTTTGTTTACCTTTTAGATGATCTTTGACTTAGAAAGCACTTGTATCTGTAACTTATAAGCAAGCCCCAGCAAAATGTTACTTCTATCTAACCTACATATTCTTGTTCTAAAATGTCCTTTGTTGTATGCATTGTAACATTTCTAATACTGGTATGCCTTCCTATTAGTTGATGTCAAAAGAAACTTGTCATTAGTAGAGAAATAAGCGGTTTCATAGTCATAATTACCAGTAAGTTGAGCCAAATTTTCAATAAAATATGGAGTGAACCCCAGTGTCACCCCCAACATGACAGTGTCAGGTGCTGAGAGGGCCATAATGATGAGCTCAGGGTTTGGAAGGCATTTTCCATAATGTTGCACATAACCGCTAATGGTTATATACACTTGCTATTTCTTAACAGCAGCAAAAACAAAAGAATATAGTGGCAGCTGATTATGTAGTTAAACTCACCCACATGGATTAAAAACAAAAAAATGACGTAGATTTAACATAGTATTTTTCTTCTTTCTTTTAAAGGTTGACATGGAGTATATGGTGAACTTTAGCATTATTGGTATTTTACAATCAAGAATACACAGCCAGTCTTCAGTATTTGTGGGTTCCATAACAGATTCAAATAGCTATTGATCAAGAACACTAAAGAGAAAATACAGCATCTGCACTAAACACATACTATTTTCTTTATAATTAACTTCCTAAGCAATACAGTACAATAACCATTTACCTAGCACTTATAGTTTAGTAGTTATTATCAGCAATCTAGAGATGATTTAAAGTATATGGGAGGATGCACATTGGTTATATATAAATAACTACACTATTTTGTAAGAGATTTGAATATCTGAGAAATTTGGTATCCACAGGGGTCCTGAAACCAGCGCCTCCCTTGAATTTATTTAATTAGTATGGTTTGTGCTCCAATTTCTCTTTTCTTTCTCTGTCTTTCTTTTGAAACAGGGTCTCTGTAGTTCAGGCTGGCCCTGAACTAACAGTGATCCCCTCCTATCAGCCTCCTGAGTGCTGGGATTACAGGTATAAGTCACCATGCCTGGCTATGCTGTAATTTCTCAATACCTGGACAGTTAGTTGTAAAACCAATGCTTTAACATTTACATTTAGCATTTCCTCTGCCACACATCAGTTATGGTAGAAAATATTACCAAAATTAACTGGGTTTGGTAGCGCATGCCTGTAATCCCAGAACTTGGAAGGCTGAAGCAAAGGAATCACAAATTGAAGGCCAGCCGAGGCTACATAGTCAGTGTAAGGCCAGCCTACATAGTAAGACTATATTGTGAGACACTGTTTTTAAAACAAACAAACAAACAAACAGGTACGAGAGTAACAGAAGGGAAAGATGGAAAGAACTTTCCATCAAATAACATTTAACACCTTTTGGATAGGCTATCTTGCAAATTATTTTTTTTACATTAAAACATTGAAAATTAAAGAGGTTATCCTTTTCTTAAACTTAAAAATCAAGAATATAAAAAAATGCATGATTAAAAAAACTGTAAGTGGGATACGTCAGAATAGTGTCCTCATAAAGATTAAACATGGGAAAAGGGTACAAAAAGACAAATTATTGTCACAAACAGGAATTGCTCTAACCTGAAGAACACAGTAGTTTCCATTTTTCTTTTTGGAAAGTATTTTCAAGGCTTCTTCTTCATATCCTCGGGCAATAATACCATCAGACACCTATAAAAAAAATCAGAGAATGCCTCTCAAGAATCTAGTCCTAATCTGTCCTAAGTAATACTGCAGCAGTTTCTGGTTCTATCTTCCACAGATAACGCTAACACTAAGCTTTAAAAACATTCTTTGTCAGAAGAGACTCTGTAGAGCTGACCCTATCTTGCTGGCTGTCACCCTCTACCATTTTGTTTAACAATACAGGAGCGATTCCCTCCAATTCATGTGCCTCAGGAAGAAAAAAACAGTTCTTACTCCTCTCTTCAGGGGGTGTTTTGCACTAGAAAGAGCAAGTTCTAGACCTTCTCTGCCAGGATCTGATTAAATGACCTAGACAGGACATGTTCTTCAACAGTAAGACAAGAAGATCAGAGTTAACAACTCGTAACAGTACAAATGTCACAACCTTGCTATGACCTGTAACAATGTGAGCTCCACTGTAGCTGGAAAAATGACGCTCATGGACACAAACATGCCCCTTCACCTTCTGTTTTCCTCCTCTATGCTTACGTGAGCTACCTTGTTTTCTTTTTGTCTCCTCATTACCAATGAGCACCCTGAACTTTCTGGAATATTTGTTTGGTATTCAACTCATATAGACTAGTTTATCAAAGCAGTTTACATTTTCTCCAACTATACAGTCCCTTTCAGATCTATAAAGGTTTATAGTTAAGATTCCTTATTTCATTACCACCACCCAAAATAGCCTCTCTCTTTAGCATTAAAATACATGCACTAGGAAACTTAAAAGGAGTTACATGTACACAGAAAAGCTTTATGAAAGCAATTGTTCACTTTAAACATTAATTCACTAAATCTTAAAATTAGTAATTCAAGGATTTGCGTTTTCTATAAAATATGAACACCCTACATGTAAATTTAATTTACAAACAGTACCAATATAAATATTACAAGTTACATTTTCTTTTCTTTTCTTTTTTTGTCTTTTTGTTTTTTTGAGTTAGGGTCTCACTATTCAGTTCAGGCAGGCCTTGAGCTCACTTTGTAGCCCAGGCTGGTCTTGAACATGCACCACCACGCTCGGTCTTACAAATTACAGTTTCAGTGAACACTATAAGCAAAATACTTTATTCAGTTACACATGGATCACATTACATAAGTGTCTACTAACTTCTCTGGAGATAATTTTTGCGGTTGGGACATCACAAACATCAGATAACGCAATAAAATCACCAAATGAAGACATTCTATCAGCCCCTGTAAATACAAATTGAAATAAGATAGTCACTATACAGTATATTTGCACAAAAATGTTTTAAAAATTCCTATCTGATCAAATAAAATCTACTTCTCTAAAGGTAATCTTAGTATTTACCTAAGACTTAAATAACAGATCAATGTTATTTAACTCAAGTAATCATTAAGAAAGTATTCATTAATTTTGCTTTCTAGAATGGCATTTAGCAAACTTTTCCTAAAGCCTGGTAGCAAGTATTTTTGAAGCTTTGTGGCTATATGGTCTCTATTGCAACTACTTCAATCTTCAATTGTATTCAAAATCAGCCATGGAAAATACATGAACAAAGGCATACGGCCTTAAATCAATCCAACTATGTTTATGAAACTAAGAATCTGACCAGATTCAGCCCAAGGCCCCTAGTTCGCTGACCCCTACTAGAGATGACAAATGGTAAGTTCTTCAATAATCATCCATAATCATAATAATATCCAAGTTATTAACTCCAAGAATTAAATATTTCTGAACCATATAAAACTTATGTCTGTTAGTATAGTTAGAACAACCATATTTTTGTCATAAATAAAAATACATTTAACGGCTAAATCTGAAATTACATGTACAAACTTCAGTGTTTCTATTTATTACACTAAAATACTACTAATATACACTTTTATAAATACATCTATTATGAGGCAGTTATGAACTCATTCTCAAGGATTAATGAAACAAAGTAAAGATGACTTGAAATCTAATGAAACAAAGGATATTACTATTTTACTCTATTCGGGATAAAACACTGCTTTTTCTTCTCATCAGTCTGACCTCTTGCTCTTGCGTATGCCGTTGATACTGGTGTAAGGGTATTAAAGAGGTCATAGACCATGCAGACTCTGGCCTCATCTTCAGTGAGTGGAATTCCAATGGCAGCGCCTAGCAGAGAAAACCATAAAATAATCAATAAACCTCAAACCTCAACTCGCTACTTGTCAATTCCTGTACCAAGACTTTTAAAAAAATATCTAGTTTGTGCTGTGTATTTTCTAGTACTGTGTCAAATTAAACAAAAATTTAGCCAGGTAATTAACAAAAGCCCAGCTGCAAGAGGCAGGGACTCCTCTCTGGCCTCTACACACACAGAACTGCTGAAGCCTGACAGCACCAGCCTGTGCAGGAAGCTAGGTCACTTCATTACTGACTCAGTTCTGCTTGGTATCTCACATTTATTTTCCCCCTGCTCATACGCTTTAACACCAATAAATATGGACTGCCAGTGAATCTGGTGGCATAAGCTGTGGAGTGAAGGACTTAAATGCAAAAACAAAATGGCATCTCATAAATGGCTATAAAAAGTTATAAAGTATCATAAGAACAAGTTTTTTGTTTACTAAGGTAGATTTTTCAAACATGTCAAAAAATATTTATTTTGGTATTTAACATTAAGCCATTTCATTTTTATTTCTAAACCTTCAAATTTACACTATAAAAAAAATCATGGGCTGATCTGGGTAGCTCATAATAACATTACAGAATTATGTGTTATCGGATTTTTATCATAGTACTATATTGATACTATTACCAAGAGACTTGCCAAAGTGGTTTTATACTTGAATTTGAAAAGAAATCCATCTGGGGCAGCTCCAGGGCATGTACCTGCTGGGCTGACGTGTTTGAAAGAGGCTGCAGCTGGAACGTCTAAAGCTTCTCTGAGTTCCTTCACCAGCTGCCAGGCATTCAAAGCATCGCACAAGTTTATGAACCCAGGTGCTCCGTTGAGAACTACATACAAAAATACATACCCTTTAGCGCAAGGGGTCAAGAAGGTCAGAAATATGTTTATTTCTTACAAAATAAAAGCACACATCAGTCAACACAACATCTTAAGTATAGTGAAGATGCAGATAGATACACGCAAACATGAAAGGACTCAATGATAAAGGAAAACGAAGCAGCTGAGCCTGAGCCCATCCTTACAAAAACACGTGCATAAACACACACACACACCTGCACACACGCTACCGGAGGCCGAAACAAGCTACTCTAGAAATACGTCAACAACAGGAATTCAAGAATGGAAGGACCTACAACAAGTTTAGAAATCTGTCAGGAAACTATGCAAATTCAGTATAAGATTAACAACTGTAGTAAGTGCAGAGATGGTATAAATGTTAAGATATAAATTGTATCAATTTAAACTTATGATCTAAAGCAAGAGCTGTGGGTGAAAAGAAAAGAGGAGGGAAAAAATGTGCTTTCTTCTTTAATGGCAAAACGAAAAACCCTGCTAAAGCCCAACTGCAGTGATAAGAGTACAATTCAGGGTTTCTGGTATCTCCTTCTGTATCACTGGCAGCGTACTTAGGAGCTGATATCTCTTCTGAATAAACAGGAATAATTTAATTTCCTTTATCTGTTATTCTGGATAGCAGAGACTTTTAAAAGTAAAACCTTGCCAATGTTTGCCAAAAGCCTACCACAACATTAGGCTCGGGGTACTTGGCATGTATCAGTGAACGAAATAGTTCCTTCTACTCTCCCTGAGGATAAAACTGTCCTTATGGAAATTACAGGGGAGGCAAACAAGACAAAAAATGGCAAGAAACAGGAAATGAGTCTCGGGAAGATGGCTCAGGGGCACAGTGCCTGCCTGGCAAGTGAAAGGTCCTCAGTTCAATTTGCGACACCAAAAAAAAAGAAAAAGAAAAAGAAAATGACAAAAACAAAGTCGTAGGAATTTATCCAAATAAAATGAAAACTTATATACATGCAAAAACTTACACAGAAGTGATTAGAGCCATTTTGACCTTAACTGTCCTTCATGTTTTAATTTCCTTCAACAGGTCGAGAGCCTGTGGTACACTACATACAATGAAATATTACCGGGTAGTAAGAAATGAATGGGGCACACTGACAGCATGTGCTAAGGCCTTAGGCTCAATCCCAACCCACCCTCCAAAACAAGGAAATAAGCAATAACATACTCCAGGTAGAGTATTAAGAGAACTTGCGGATCCAATGAATGTGAAGGGTAAAGGAAAGAGTATTTTGAAGTGTCAAACCTCCAACCCTGCTCCCCTCCAAGTCTCCCCAAGCGAGTGACGGAAGGAGGAAGCCAAGAGGAAGCTGCTTCTCCCCACCACCAAGGGTGTGGACTTGAATGCTCTGAACTTGCTTTGCCTGCGACTGGAGTGGTGCCTGCTCCGGCCCAGGGTCAGCCTCCTGCACTGCTGGGCCTCCGCGGCCTCCACAGCTGTAGCTCCCTCCTCTGCCCTTCCCCAGTGGCCCTCCTACCTCAGAGGACGTGCTCTAACAGCCCACCTCAAGATCAAAACAGGGCAAACGCTGAAAAAGCCTCTCAATTCCACAAGCCCATGGAATCCGAATGTCTCCATTCACTGGGTTATCCACCGTTGTTACTTCCTAAGCATACACCTGTTTTAGCGCACTTCACTTGGTCTTCTAGAATTACAGTTTTAAGGGAATTTTCCTTTTGAATTTTTTGGAAGCACTGGGGATTAAGCCCTGGGGCACGGAGCTATATCCCCGGTCCTGCTGCTTTCACCACTCCCAAAGTAGATCCTTTCCTGTTCTCAATGGCATTTCTACCTGCTGAGCCTGTCCAGACTGTCCCGTGGTTCTTTCCCTGCTCTCCCACCTCAGTGGAGAAGCACTCTAAAGCTTCGCCTTGATCCTCTGCTGTGAAACCCAGACCATCTCACCCTGGCCCATGTTTTCAGAAAATCTATACAGCAATGACCCTATTCCAAGCTGCGCTTCCGAACTGGCCTCTCTTCACAATCCCAGATTACCTCAACATCTGTGCTCGTAATTCCACCCGGCACCTCAACTTTGGATGGCTAAAGGTAATTTACTTTACCTTCTGAATGCAAACCACACCAGATCCAAGACAGGTAAAGATATACATGCATCCACATACAGCCCACTGTACCAAAACACTCAAGACTTTACCTGTGATGGGAAGCCTAGGCTTCAGGGTGTACAACTGGGCAGGAGTCTGATGAGGGTTCATGCCATATCTCAAGGGCATCTGAGAGATTCCTTTACTGTACTGTTTTCTGAAGTAATCTGAAATGGCTTCATCATATTGTGCCGTGTGAGTAAATGCCTACAAAAGGGTTTAGTTTTGTGAGACACCAGCAACAAGGACAAGATGGTTTTAGGTACAGAGAAAACTATATGCCCTGGCCCTATGTATGCTCACACACAAAAGCCACATACTAACACTGAATAGCACAACCAATTTTCTCTTCGTAATATTCTTTTAATCTTTTTCACAGAATATTCCTATACACTTCAGTCTCTCTATTTCCAACAGAAGAGCAGCTCCAGGCAGAGCTTCAGAGGTGAGAGAATCCAGCTACAACTCAATACCTTTTGGCTTCGCCAACACTGCACTGGACAGAAGCGACTACACAGAAGCGTGTCCCACCTTTAAGGCTAAGTGGCGTCTGGTCTCCAAGGAGGTGTCCTTACTTTCAGAGCTCTGCATCTCTGTGGACACTGCTGCGTAGTCTTCCGGTTCACACACTACTGTCACCCGAGCATGGTTTTTGGCTGCAGCTCTCAGTAAGGTTACTCCACCTTTGAAGGACAAAAGATGTTGTTGTACTACCAATTGGTGAATTTCTTTCAAACACAGTCATGGTGCACACACACACACACTTCCACTTTAATTCCTGCTGTTAAAAGGGAAATCAATAAGGAAAAACCACCCAGGTGACTCTTCATTAAAAAATAAATAGCTTGGGCTGGGACAACATACTGCTCAGGGCCAAAGTGCTCGCTTAGCATATGAGAGGTTCTGGGTTCAATCTTGGGGGAGGGTCTTATAAAAGATAAGAGGAATTAGGAGAAATAACTACTTTCTTCAATAATGAAAATCAAGGCCAAGTGGGCGTGTTTGCACACACCCATAATCCCAGCACTTGGGAGGCTGAGGCAGGAAGATCATTGTGAGTTTGAGACCAGCCTGGGCTACAAGGTGAGCTCAAGGTCAGCCTGAACAGCATAGCGAGACCCAGTCTCAAAAAAAAAAAAAAGAAAATCAAAGGAAGTCTCACTACAACTTTAAATAATCCCTTCCCTCTATTAGTCTCAAAATGGTTTTTCTAACTTACCAATATCAATTTGCTCCACAGCCTTCTCAACAGTCACATCTGGAGAGGCTACTGTCTTCACAAAGGGATACAGATTACATGCAACAACTCTAAAACCGAGAGGAATTCAGCAGTCATTAAAAATTCAACTTACATGGTTTATAGCTATCCAGAAAAAAATGAGTCAATAATTGACTAAAAAATGAGTCAATATAAATGTGACCAAAACCATAAATATCTAAAATATAAACTATGAAAGAAATTAAGATACACAAGATTAATTACTGCATGGTTTCTCTCATATGAAATATAAACAGATGACAGATAATAGGCAACAGGGAGGTAGATCTTCCGCAGATGGGGAGGGGACCAAGAGATGAAAGGAGGAGGGTGGGAACCAGGGAAAGACCTCTTAAAAAGATGTTATATCCATGTGCCAGCTCCCTGCAATGAATGCAACCATTATGTACTGCAAACATGTACTAATACAAATAAAACGTAAGAATAAATACAATCAAACATAAACTGTGTGACTGACATTTTATTTCAGAATTCTAAAAAGCTATGTGAAGACTCCTACATGTTCACAGCTATAGAGCAGAGGTAATTTACCCGGCAGGTGCTCTGGGTCTGTACACACGCTGGTCTCACGCTGGTCTCTCTAAACCATACTATGATGCTGCTACAAGTAGCCTTAGCTACCCACTGCTATCAAACCATCAAAATTTAAAACATTTTTAATAGAAACAAGAAATAAAAGGTGGTAGATAGCATCTTCATTTCAGGCTTTGACACTACCACCCAGGACATTTTAAATTAGATTCTTTTTTCCACAAATTGTATACCATGATGAAAAACCAATGGACCATTCTAACAGTAAAATATTTGTTTATTCTGTCTTCAGAGAGGTCACAAGAGCAGTCATTAAAAGGGATCAAAACAGAGAAGTCAAAAGATAATTTAAAATACAAAACAGATCTAAAATTAACAGAGATCTAAAATTAATAGAGTTCCACTCCCAGGGCTACAAATTAAGGCGCTCTGTGGGCAGGATCTCAGCCTCCAAGTCTAACTAATGACCATTAACAAGAAAATAGAAAAACAGAAGAGGAGAGGACTGCTCAACAGAGAAACAAATGTGTCACAAAAAAACTAGAGAATACCATTTCTCACCCACACTGACACACAAAAAAACCAGCAAATGGAAACCAGAAAAATATGAAAAGAATTACACATCATCACCAAGTAAGGTTTAATGCCTTGAATGTACAGTTGGTTTAATAACCAAACATCAGCTTGCAATCCCAGCACTTGGGAAGCTGAGGCAGGTGGACTGCTGTGAGCTAAAGGCTAGCCTGACCTGCACAGTGCGACCCTGTCTCAAAAAATCAAAATAAATAAACAACACAAAATATCATCAGAATAAAGGATAAGAACCACCTGATCACCTTAATAGATCAACACAAAGTATTAACAAAATTTAATATATTCACAGTAAAGAAAAGCATTCAACAAATTAAGACCAGCAGGTAACTTCTTCACTATAATGAAATGTGAAAAAAATAACTACAGCTAACACTATACTGAATACTTTCCCTAAAATCAGAACAAGAATGTCCACGCTTACTACCTACATCCAACACTGTGCTGCAAGTTTCAGCCAGGGAAATTCACAAAAGATGCAACATGATTTAGAAGAAAGAAGCAAATCTCTACACATAAATGAAATGAAGTTATATTCAGAAAAATCCTAAAGTGCTCACAGGAAAACCTATCAGCACTAATGAATGAGTTAACAAGGTAAGGGATTTAAGATCAATATACAAAATCAGTTGTACCAGTTAGTACACATTAGCAAGGAACAATCAGAAAACAAAAATAAGAAAACAATTCCACTTATGATAGCACCAAAAAGAATAAAATATTTATTAATAAGTTCCATAAAAATAAGACTTTCAATACTACCAGGTAAAACTGAAATACATGGAAAGACTTCCCACATTCATGGGTCAGAAGACTTAATATTATTAAAATACCAACATTCTCCAAATTGATCTAGATTCAAAAAATCTCTAGGAAAATTTGAACTGCCTCTTCTGCAGAATGAGCCAACTGATCCTGAAAGAAAAATCACACAGAAACGCAGGTTCCCTGAATGGCAAAACAATCTCTAATAAGAAAAACGAAATTGGGATAATTCAATAGTTCTCCATTTCAAAATTTCTCCTGAGCTACAGTAATGACAGTGCCAGTATAATGTAACAGACAGACAAAGGAGGGCAACACCATTCAAAGCAAAAATAGACTTTTCAACAAATGATGCTATAACAACTGGATAGCCACATACAGAAAAATAAAGCTAGATCACTACCTCACACCTACATATAAACATTAAGTGAATCAAAGATCTAAATTTAAGAGCTAAAACTAAAAAACCCTTAGAAGAAAGCAGGCAAAAATCTTCATCACCCAGGATTACACAATGATTTCTCAGTTGTGATGGCAAAAGAACAAGAAACAAAAGAAACTGGACACCATAAATTAAAAACTTTTGTGATGGTCCAAGGACACCATGAAAAGGGGGAAATACAACACACAGAACAAGAGAACTTTGGAATGCTATGGTAAACAAAGTCAGTACAAAAGACCCACTCTAGAAGGCAAAAGCAGGAGGATCACAAGTTTAAGCACAGCCTGGGCCACTTATAGTGATGTAGCAAACATCTTTCTCAAAATTTAAAAAAGAAAAAGGCTGGAGATGTAACTCCATGCAAAGGCCATGAATACAGGGTTCAATCTCTGACACAAGAGGAAAAAAATCCTCTTTCAGTATAACCACATCCACAGAGATAGAACGCAGCTCAGTGGTACCAGGGCTGAAAAGTACTGGAGGAAATGGAGACCAAAAAATGCAGTTTTTCTAAACATAGAACTATCATATGATCCATTTAGTCCACTTTTTGGTGTGTGCCTGAAGGAATTAAAGTTTGTACACTACATGGATACTGCATACCTATGTTTACTGCAGCACAAATCACAATAGGCCACATATAGTAAAAGCCTAGGTGCCCATCAATAGAGTAATAGATAAAGAAAATGTGTCACATATGCTAAATGGAATATTATTTGGCCACAAAGAAGAATAAAATCATTTACAGGAAATAGATGGAATTGGAGACCATCACATCAAGTCAGTCAGACTCAAAAAAGACAAGCATTATGTTTTCCCTAGTATGTAGAATCTAAAAAAAAACAGAAGATATGAAAATAGAAGGAAGACTTAAACAAGAGTATGGGGAAAAGGCAGAGGAGTGTAAGGGAGGTAACATGGAGGGTGAATATGTTATACGCAAGGATGAAAATGCCACAATGGAATGCGATATTTTGTAAAACTAATACACCAATAAAAATATGTACCAAAAGGAGTAGTCTTTTGGGGGAAAGAAGGATGCTGAATATGTTCTAATATCAAATGTGGCAATAGCTGCACAATGTGTGAATATACTAAAGATCACTGGATTATATAGTATGAATCAGTGAATTATGTGATATGTTAATTACACCTCAATAAACCTATTATATATACAGTGATACTTCGGTTGTCAAATGGCTCTAAGCCAGAACTTTTTCTAAGGTAGAACTTTCTCATCTTCACACATTAAGGAACAAAACCAAAGAACATGCCAAATTTGGTGTTCCTCTCCGTTTTCACTCACTGCAAACCTTTCCTGAACCCCTTCTGTGTGGTGTTTGACATATGTACGCATTATGGTTTTGACACTAGAACACAAAGGGTGATATTTTAGTCTATGTGCCACTCTCTCCCAGTCTGCCAGGCAACATACAGTGGTTGTGGTAGTGCGTTAAAACATTAGTCATTGTGCTTTTATTTTTCCCCTTTATTTGTGTAAAATAGTGGAACCATGGCTCCAAAGGAAGTTAGTTGTATCAGCAGTAAAGCTAAGAGGGAAACTGTGAAAACCATGATAAAGAAAGAAATCACTGTACAATTTGTTAAAGTCCTGGACAAATGAATTTATAAGTGTAATTTCTGGGCCTCAGAACCAATTATTTGGTTTTCCATTATTTCTTATGTGAAAAACACATTCAGTTCTCAAACGTTCCAATGTTTGAACACAAATTCAGAATGAACCAAGTCTGACAACCAAGGTATCACTGGTCTTAAAAGTAACAATCAGTATCTTCATGCTAATAATAAAGTCAGTTGTACATTAACAAAATTTAGATTATAATTTCCTAAATGAACAAAGATTAGGAACTGGGACTCTGTTTTGGTGACAGTGCTTCCCTAGCATATATGAGGCTCAATGGGTTCAATGCTCAGCACTGTAAGAGAAAAAAAAAAAAAAAAAAAAAAAATCAGACAACAGAAAAAGGAAAGGTTATATGTGTTGGAAATGCAAATTAGCCAAAACTAGAATGATTATATATGTCAAATGCCATACAAGGGGATTCAGGAAAGGTTCAGTGAGTAAAAACAGAGGGAGAGGAAAAAGACCACCAGGTTCAGCAGGTTCTTTGGTTTTGTTCTTTAATGTACTAAGTTTAATTTCAAAGTTTACCTTATAAGATTGAAATCAAGTCTGGCCATGTCAGCATTATCTTCTGGGATATTACGAGCCAGAATTCCTAATATAACGAAGTAAAATCGAGCATTAAAAAAAAAGGTATTTTTTCTAATAGTCCCATCAATCCAGTAAAGCCTTCTAATATTCATCATTAAACAATACAGAATATGGAGTTCAGAAGTTATAAAAAAATTAAGATCGATGGATAAAGTTAAACATCATTTGCATCAGTAGTACATAATTCACTGTTTTTAAAATCCCCTTTTCCTGAGCAACAAAAAAATACAATTTTTTGTAAATTTTTATAAAACTGAATTGGAATTTTTACAAAACTTCTGAGAGTTCATCACAGTCTGTATTCCCATAAATGAATGGTTTGTCTGGTGGTCCTTCAGTCTTTATTTGCTAAATTTAACGTAACTGGCAAATAGCAATAACGTGTATTTCTCACCATTTTACATGCAATTTGCTGTGTTAGCCAAATGTACACATGTAAAGTACATTGAAAAAATTCTTTATAAATTCAGATTGTGATGCTTTATTCTGTGAACTGTTCTAGAAGTCTAAACTTTACACTATAAAATCTAAATAATTTCACTAACTGCAACAGAAATAGCACAATCTGAATTAGTTATTAGGTCAAGACTAAGAGGAAGCAGAGGAAAACAATCTGGATCCATTATGTACTAAAGTTAGCCACATTTTAAATTGGTACCAACATACCATATAGCAAATGTGACAAAACCAACATAAATTTATGACTTTTTTGCTTCCTCCTTCTTTAGGAAGTTAACTAAAATATCCCTAAAAGCCACTGCCTGTTTTAAACTGAAGGTACCAACAACTTACCAGCATGGACTGCAGGATGCAAGGTTTTCACACGACCCCCTAACATTTCAGGAAATCCTGTTAGCTCAGAGACATCTCTGCAAGTGAACAGATTATTACTACTGCTGCTGAAGTGTCATTTTACATCATTCAAAGCATCTTCCCTGAAGCCTACTGTTCTCATTCACGAGATTTTTTTTTTAAAGAAAACTGAACAAAAAAAGTTATTCTAGCTTAAGGTTTTCCAGTACATTTGATTTCTTACATAGGCAAACGTTATTCACTTTTCAAAAATAATATCTTTCTTTCCTTTCCTCCCCCACCCCTGCAAAGTCTCACTGTGTAGTCCAAGTTGCCACCAACTCCTGATCCCCTCCTCAAAGTCTCGAGTGCTGGGATTACAGGCACGGGCAACTCACGTGTAGCTCATGTTTATATTTTCAAACTAACTGATGTGTGACAGGGAGAACTGATAAGTATTGAAGTATTGGTTTTATACTGTCAAGGAATTTAGAAATTAAATCATAAACCATATTAAATATGTAAAATCAAATGAGAAGTAATTTGGCAGTACATCCCAAAAAGTATTAGAAGTATCTTTATATCAGAAACTGGTTAAAGCGGGGGTGGTGGTGCACGCCTGTAACCCCAGCACTCGGGAAGCTGAGGCAGGAGGATCACTGTGAGTTCCAGGCCAGCCTGGGCTACAAAGTGAGCTCAAGGTCAGCCTGAGCTGCACAGATGACAGTTTCAAAAAGATAAAAAAAAAGAAAGAAACTTGCCAAAGTAGAACTAAGAATTTAATTTTATGATTAAAAAGCATCAAACAGCAAATCAAATGAGTGGGAACAAAGGACTACTTAGTAAAGTGGTACTGGTATTAGGCTACCTGGTTAATTCCATGCAAAAATAAATTCCTGATGAATC
Source organism: Dinomys branickii (assembly GCA_004027595.1). Taxonomy (NCBI): domain Eukaryota; kingdom Metazoa; phylum Chordata; class Mammalia; order Rodentia; family Dinomyidae; genus Dinomys; species Dinomys branickii. The sequence continues at coordinate 114,134 of PVLD010004499.1, forward strand.
AAAGGTTTAAGCATTTCAGAAAACTGTGGTAAGTACCAAAATTAGGTAGGTGAGGAGCACTAAACAAAAGTCTCATAGCATGAAACTGAAGTCATAGAAAAGGGAGTGGACATCACAACACTGGGTTAAGGGCCAAATTTAGAACAGCACTTAAATATTAAAGTCAGACTGACATCCAGAAAGTTGTAGCTAGGGACATCCTCTGATAGAATTTGTGGAAAAATATTCATAATACATAAGCAAAAAAAGTAGCACCCAAAATTCTACCTGTCTTCTGTGTGAACGCTCAAGTAACATGTGTGCTTATAGAAACACTGAAATACATTAATATGCTATTATTCAACATTTTTCAAATCTTTTACAATGAACAGTGCCTTTACTGGAAGAAATTAACCATTTTAAAAGAGCAAATTGGGCTGAGAGGACACAGAATTTCCTGGGTTAGCTGGCCTACTAAGTAGGGCCAGTGTCTGATGAGTTGCATTTAGCCAAGGTCATACACAGTCCTAATGCTCATGGGTCAAACTGGTGACACATGGTTTCCAATCAAGAGTCCCTTCTGAGGAATGTGGAATTAAAATCTAGTTCCTCCAGCTAAAGAGAACGGCTTAAAACTTAAGATGGCAGGTTTATTCTTAATTAAATGACAGGGGTAATTTGAAAGCTTGTTACTTCTTTGTACTTAAAAAAATTTGTGTGTAATAGCTGGTCTTCAGGATTCATTCTCCATATGACCACTGGTACACACGTACTGATTAAATCTCACCAGGTTACCACACAACAAAGGGGGTATGTGATATTAGGCAAGTGACTTCATTTCCTTTTCCACTTCTGCGGTGCTGGGATGAAGCCTACAGCCTTTTATAGGATAGGCAGGTACTCAAACACTGAGCCCTGCTCCATTTCTTCGTGGTTCGGTTTCTCATCTACCCAATGTGGACAATACTACCTATAAAAAACTTTATTGAGAGGACTTACGATTAATATATATAAAACACGCATCCCACTTTATACTCCACTCAATGGCCCTTACTGTAATGAGTCCTAACAAATCACTCTTGGTAAACGCTTTCACCATTTAAGGAAACACTTAACATTCCCAAATTTTAAGAAACATACCACAATAATGGGGATCAGTGAGTGGGCAGGCTGGGTGTTTAAACTGGATGATACACAATCTAAGGGCTAATTATACATGTCCAGTTTGTTCCATAACATAAAATTTGGTGGGAAAACGCAGAAAAGAGGCCACAGCTAAGCAGTTTGAATTGATTTTAAGGACAGTTCCAACTACAACAGCAGACTCCACCCTCGCCTAATGGAAAGAACATGGGTCTAGACGATTTTGACGCTGCTCCTGCTCAGACGAGCTGGACTAGCTTCCGGGATTCTCACAGGATTTCCAGAAGAACCACGTCCCAGACACGACGCGAAAGGCACTAGTAAGCACTAAATAAGGCACTCTCCATCTGAACTTGAGAAATCTTGGGAAGCTTGGTACTGCTCGTAAAGAGCTGAAATACACGAAGAAAGCGTGGGTAATTTACCTTACATGGATCTGAGGGCAAGAAGTAAACCTTCCGCCTAACAACAAGGCAGAGAGTTTCATTTCTCTTCTAAAGTGTATCTGTGGGGTGGGTTTGCCCTTCCTCTGAACTCTCCCTGCACTTTATTATAGCTGTGCTACGGCCTCTTTCACGTTGTCTTTCAGGAGAGCTGCTCCCTCTCTACCCAGAAAGCCAGCCTGAGGTCAGAAATGCCTCTGGATTTATCTCCGGTGCATCCCTTCTCGCCCCCAGTCAGGTAACGAACAGCTTGAGAATCGATCAATGCCTTGTACCTTCACATGGCCCCTGCGAGGCGCTGGGCAACACAAGCAGATGTGAATCTTCATGATGTCAACAGTTTTATTAAACAACCAGTTAAAGCAGACGTGAATCTGAACTTCTGTGTTTGTTGTTCGGAACACACGGCCACGTTACTTAAAGTGTAAGGGAAGTGGCCGCGAACGCGGGTTCTACACTGAGGTCCGCCCACTCTCAACTCTGCAAACTTCCACAGAAGCTGCCACACCTCTCCGCGCCTCATTTTCTTCCTCCTCAAAAGTTCGAAAGGGGTGTGGAGGGGGGTAAGGCATCTTCCTCTCAGCACCTGGATTACACCACTTTCTGGTTTTAATGTGACCACGTTCTGCCTGGACTTACCTTAGAAACTAAGCTCTACCTTACCTGACTGCCAGGCCAGCATCTCGGAGAGCTTTGGCAGTTCCTCCGGAAGCGACCAGGTTCAAACCTAGGGCCGTTAGGTTCCTGGCAAATTCCACAAGGCCTGTTTTGTCAGAGACACTAAAGAGAGCTGGAACAGAAGACACGTGCTCTCGTTACTCGCAGCGCGCGCCCCTGCGCTCGCCGCGGGCGGGGAGGGGGCTCTAGGGCCGCAAGGCCGGCAGCTCGGTGCACAGGCCCCGGCCCCAGAGGCCTCCCCCAGTCCGCGCCCGCCAGCCGCACAGGCCGGCCGGGCAGACCGAGCGCCGCCATTGCGGGCGCGGGGCTCCGCGGGGGCCTCACCGAGCTGGCCGGGAGCCATGGCTGCAGGTGCAGGGTCCGAACGAGCGCGGCGACTACGGCGACAGCACGTGCGGAGTGGGGCTGCGAGGCGGCCGCCGCGCGGGACAGGAAGCGGGTGGGCGGGGAGGCGCGGCGGTCACGTACCGTAACCCCGCCCCTATCCCCGCCCCGCTGAAATTCAGAAGCGAAATTGGAGCCTAGGGCAGAAAGCGGGGGAGGGCGAGGCGGGCACCGCCTGGCGCCCTGGGGCCGGAGTTCGGGGCTTGAGGTTGTCCTGCCAAAGATCCCCAAACTCCGGGTCTTATTAAGTCCTGCAGATTAAGTGACTGACTCTGCAGTATATACATCAGAGCCAAACGAAATGAAATTGGCCTCCGTTTGAGATTCTGAGCCCACTTTATAAAATTGTCTAGAGTCTGCGTGAAGATGGTGTTTCCTTGTAAATCTATGGTGTTTTGCTTCCAGCCTGTTTGAATGATAATGGCTAAAGGGAAACAGAAGACCTTTGTTAAAAACAGCAAGAACTTTGTTGAACACGTTCCTTTGTTTAAAATGGCAGTTTTGCCCAAAATAAATGCAGATTGCTGTCAACACAAACGTATTTTGATGTTCTTTATAGAACTATTTTACAAAGCAGTAGCACTGTCTTTTATTCCTAGTTTGGGGCTCTCAGCTGCGGAAGAGTTACCTGCACGCTGTGTATTTATTTTTCTTCTTTCTCCTTCTAAAACTTCGTGCCTTTTCTTTACTCCCTCAAGTAAATGCCTACTGACTAGACTCAAGTGTGCTATGTATCAACTTCTGAATGTTTTATTCCTTGCTCTGAATATTTTCCGCATTTCTGTAAGAAATATATTAAGATTATCATTGTCTTCAAAGTGATGGACAAATTTGTTTTTCTGTTTTTTTTGTGTGTGCCAACTTTGCCAACTTTGAATTTAAAAAGACAAGGTTCATGGCCAGTGGTAAAACAAAATTCACTGGCCAGTGTCCTTTGGATTTCCATAGGAAATAAAAAGCAAAGAACACAGAAAGTGCTGACATGTATTTATAAGAGGAAATAAACATTTCTTGGACACGAGGAATTTTTCCTTCATGTGAATCAAAAATACTTATTCGATTTAATAATTATTGTACACTTTCTGCAGGAGTGGCTGGAATACAATGTCAGGAAGACCAGATAATTGTTACTTATCACTATCCTCAAGTTTATTATGTACTGAAAGCATAGACCTGTAGGTCAGACTAGAAAATAGTAGAAAGAGAAAAGCAAGGCTTCGAAGTGATTCCGTAAAGGAGCCTTGGTTGCAAAATAAAACACATTTACTATGAGAAATTCTACTTTTCCTAGAATTTCAAAATCCAGACTTGATGGTTAACATGTTAACAGCAAGACGAGTAAATGAATTTTTTATCAGCTGTGTGATCCTAGACAGGTTGGGGACCATTGTGTTACCTGTAACATGAACATAATATTTATTCTGTAATCATATTGTAAGAGGCAAATTAAGTAATCGATTAAAGGAATAAAATAGAAATTGACTAATAAAGATAATATCAAAGTATAACCTCCTTCTTGGTTTATCCTATTGGTTTATGTAGTTACCTAATTGGGTATCTTTCTGAGGTTTACAGTAAGTCGTTAAGGATGCCAGTCACAAGCAATCTGCTGGCTTAGAAATCCAGGAAAACGTGGATTCATCATCCCCTGATGATTTGTACGGTCCCCAATGATTATATTTTTATTTGTTCTCCTCTTATTTCACATCACTTCCAAAGGAAGTTTGACATCCAAGAAGTCATAACAATATAACTAAAAATTACATACATGTAATAAAAAAAGAACAAATGATACTTCAAAGCCTTAAAAGTGATAACAGTACTTGGACATAATCCATTCACATTGCATTCCAGAAATTCTTAATATATTACTATGATTGGTATTTCTGAATTTATTTTTATTATCAACAAAAACCTCCACTTGAACTAGGTAATTTATTGTCTAAATAGGGACCCTTTGGAAGGAAATTGGTCCTATTAACATGTAGCCCAGGGAAAGGCACATACATTGGCTGCGCCTTCCCTTTATCAACAATCTCCACATATTCATTTCCCACTACTAATATTTCCAACTGAGCTGTGCTTTTGTGATATCTTGAGCTACTTTTTCCTTGGTCCTGTCTTGTGCTTTCTTTCTACTCTGCAATCCCCTTGTCCATTTCATCTTCGTCATGAAGATTTTACCACCACTGATGTTCTGAGAGGCCAAATTTACTTTTTCAGGAGAGACTTCTTTTTTGTTATTGTTGTTAGGGAATCCAACTCGGGACCTTGCCCTTGCCAGGCAGGTGCTTGTGCTGCTGAGCCAGGAGAGACTTCTAAGTCATCTCCACTAACTAGTTTCACAGAGATCCCTGATGCAGTATGTCCTAAAGGGAACTCTGTTTCAACCTTGTGAACTTCCCCAGTGTTTCCACCTTTGTTAAAAGCAGTGTTGTAGTGTTATGGTTTGGATTTACAATGTCCCCCCAATGCTATGTTAACACCTTGCTTGCCAGCTGATGGCATTTTAGGAAATGATTGGATCATGAGGGCCCTAATTAATCCTCTGTGATAAACTATCCCATTGATTAGTTCATAGCTCAGTGGGCTTATTAGGAGGTAGAGCCTAATTGGATGCAGTGTGTCTCTAGTGCCTGCCTCTCTGACACTCTGTCTTTGTCTCTCTCTCTGTAATGGTTGATTGATTGTGTCAACTTGAGACATTTAGAAGTTTAACTAGGTCAGCTCAGCAATTCTACACCCTAGGGTGTAGAGGACCCACCCTAGGGCAGCTCAGTCACCTGGATGGTATGAAAGGGAACTGAGGAAGGACAGACTGACTTCTGTTCTTTGGAGGAGCTTCAGTCTTCGCCTTCAGCTTGGACATTCCCTCCTTCTTCTAGTACAGACTCTGGCTTCTGCCTTGGATCTTTCAGCCTTCTTGCATAGACTCTTCAGCCTTCCACTGCAGACCCATCAGCCTCCTGATATGGACTTGAACAGAACACTGCAGGGAGCTCCAGACCTTGGACTGAATCCTTCAGCCTCCACTGTTCAGACACCCTCTGCACAGTTCCTCATCCAACTTTGTGGCTGACCACTGTAAGCCAATCTTGTAGTTTCTTATATATTGGCATATCTTGTGTTTTATCTGTTTCTGTAGTAAAACTCTGACTGATATACTCTCCGTCTCTGTGTCTGTCTGTGTCTCTCTCCTTCCTGGATGTTGTGAGGTGAGCAGCCCCTCTTTGCTATGACCTTCTGCTGTGATGTTCAGGCTGAAAAACAGTGGAGGCAGTCAACCATGGATTGAAGCATCTGAAGTTTTGATCAGAAGTAAACTTTTCTACCTCTAAGATAATTCTCATAAGTATTTTTGTCATAGAAATGCAAACCTGACTATACTGGTCAGCTTTTTCATTGCTAGAACAAGCCAAGAAATGGAGCAGTTTAGAAAGCACTAGAAAGGAAGGATCCAGAGACCATCTATAGCTTCCAGTCATGCCCTCATGACCACTTCCTCCAAGTAGGGCCCACCTCCTAATAGCCCAGACTTACCAGTGAGTTAATGTTGTCATAATCCAATCACCTCTCCAAGAGGTGTAATCCCGTCAAATTGATGATTAAAATTAATCAGCACACTGACAAACATAGAAAATTGGTTCCAAGAGTAAGGCCATTGCTGTGATTATACCTTATGATGTTGGAACTGGTATTTGAAAAGTTTGGAAATGTTTGGAGAAGTAGGCTAGAGAAAGCTTAGAAAAGGAGATTATAAAAGGAAATTAATGCTACTTATGTGAGCTTAGAAGTCCAGAATGATAAGAATGCAGACAATAAAGACTCTTCTCATGAAGTCTCAATTGGAACTGAGGAACCTATTGGAAGTTGGACTAGAGACCACCCATGTTATAGCCTGACAGAACTTGTCTTTATGTTGTCCATGCCCTGAGATTTGTTAAGGCTTAGTTTAAAGGTGGTGGACTGATTAACCTGTTGGAGGAAATTTCCAGACTGCATAGTGCAGTAAGGCTGGGGCATGGATATTCCTGGATGCTTTTAGTCAGATTTGTAGTAATAACTGGAAGCAAAGGATAATGAAATTTAGGCAGAAATGAAGCCTACTAAAAGTTGGAATGAAGGAAGTTGTGGTTGAGCAGATTTGCATCTTAGAGAGAAGCCAAGTACTTCACGAGAACATAGGAATGATACCTTGAAGGGATCCAGGAACTGGCCAGACCTCACTTATCATTGTCTTACTTAAATGAATTTAAAATTATGATCTGATTTGGAAGAATTTCCTCTGAAAGTGCCAGGGGGCCATTTTAGGAAGTTGTTTCCCAAGGATCTATTTCACTGTACTCAGCCATGTGGGCATTCTGGAGCCACAGTAGGAATGGTCCAAGTGGACCTGGCTACTGCTAATTCTGGTGGCAGACATTAGTGTCATCTGAATGATGCTGATTTTGCAGGCATTCAGAATGCAAGAGTTGTGAAGTCACAGAGGCTTCAACTGAGATTTGAAAGGAAGGCCCGAGAGTTCAGACAATCTATTGCAGGGTTCAAGTCCCTGCTGGTAGTCTCTGAGAGCAGATATGTGAAGCTGTGAGACGGCATTCATAGAGGCACTGGACATCCAGAGATCCCAGGAAGTTAGAGGTGCCAAGAACCTGGAACACGTGTGAGGAAAGCTGCAGACGATGAGCAGAATCAGCCCAAAAGACTGGCCATGTTGGCAGTCCCCAGTTCTACATTATTATCCTTCCCAGTTTTTGGTGATGTCAACTATATTCTTCAAGTTTTGCAAGCAATTATCTTTGCTTCTTCTCACACTTCACATTCAATCTGTCAGCAAATCTAGTTGGCTCTCCCCTCAGTGTAGACCAGTAATGTAATTACTTCTTACAACTTGCACTTGTGCTTCTCTGGACATGCTACTCTCACCTTTTACCTAACATCTCGTTTCTCCATCATTGCAACAGTCTCCTTAGGAGTCAGCCTGCTTCAATAAGTGAGTGGGCCTACGGAAGCCCAAATTAGATGTCATTGGAGCTTAGTTCTCCAGAGCTTCTTCCTTGTTCGGTGTAAAAGCTGAAGTCTTAACAATGGCCTGTAATCCCTTATCCATTGTGATTGCTGACATCACTTCCTCCTTTCAGTCTAGCTCTCTGTACAACAACCACACTACCCATCCACTACTCTCCCCTATGTTCTTTAAACACTATCAGTGCAGTGTCTACATAGGGCTTTTGCACTTGCTATTTTTTTCTTCCAAACACCTCATGTCTTGCTACTTGTCTTATTTACTTTCTTGTTTCTGGGACAAAATAACGCACACCCACAAGTCAAAGGAGGAAAGGAAATGCTCTCACTAACCTTACAGAAAACAGACATATATCTAAACTGTGCATATATATATACAATCTAAATAACTGCTCTTGTTCCAAAGGAAATTAAAAATAGTTTATTCTGATCCAATTATGAGTGACCTAGAAACACGGATTCAAATTACTATGAATGACATACTCCACCACGGAAAGGCTGCACAAACAAAAGGAAACCATACATGGAGGTACACTCCAATACTTTGGTGAGGGAATCAGGAGGGCAGTTTTAAGGAAAGCTGGGAAATCTCTTCTATAATTTTTGGGTGTTATTTTAGAGAATTCTTGCTTTAGGAATGGCAAAAATAGAGGTCTGTCAAGCTTAACATACATTGCAAGAGTTTTTCCTAATAGAATCAAAGATGTTAAATCAGATATAGAGGTTGGTAGGAAATGACTATTAAAAGGGACTACAGATAGCCAAGATGATCTTGGCTCTTGATCTGCAACATTCCATCTCTGCACAATCACAGTGTTCTAGCCATCTAATGCCAGTTCTGCAGGATCTTCAATTTAGATGTGACTTCCTCAGAGGTCTTCAGTTCACATATATAATTATGTATGGCTGCTTCCCCAGTTATGCATATGAACAAGCTTGACATGATGAATTCATCATTATCTGTAGTTAATGTTTCCCATATCTAATCAATCCCACATCTGTTAACTTTTCCCAAGTTTTGTCTCACATAAGGCCCCTCCCTATGTTCTCAGATCTTCATTCAAGACTATGTGTGGCATCAATATAAAATAACAACTCTGCTTCAAAGGAGTAACAGCTACTTTATTCTGAACCAAATATGAGTGCCTGTTGGTTAGAAACAGATTCAAGTTATCCTCAATGTCCTACTCCCAAGTGAAAGAGGTTACACAAATTTTTATAGCCAAAGAACAAAAGAAAGTCATAAATTAATATATTTAACAAACACGCTGTTGGGGCCATTAGCGAGGAAGGGATAGAAAATGGGGATATCTCTCCTACAGAATTCAGATGTTATCTTGCAGTATTTTTAGGATTGGCAGTAGATAGGGTCCATTAAGCTTAAACAACACATTCCAGAAGTTTACCCAATAATCATAAGAATGCTGAGCCAGATACAGAGGTTAAAAGCAAATGGCTCTTTTATCAAACAGCCTATGATAGGCCAAGATAACTTTGGCTCTAGACATACATCATTCTGTCCTTCTAAACTTATGATGTTCTACTCAGCCGACATCAAACAAATGTGGCTTCTTTAGAGAATTTCAGGTTCATAGTAAATTCGTGGAAAATATTTGAACCCATTTTTCTGCTTCCAGCTCTTCTAATTCATCCTTCACATTATTGTCAATTTTACACTTCCAAAGAACTCTAGGACCTTTAAGGAAAATGCTCACGTTTAATACAGTAAGTACCTGACTTAACATATATTCAAGTTCTTTTTTTAAAAAATTATTTTAAAAGTAAAAGAACAAAAACATATTAACAAACAGACACAAAGTAGCAAAAGAAATAGTACAATCAAAACTGATTTACAGACAATGTGACACGGACTCAACAATGGTTGTTGCTTTACCTATTGATATCTTCAAAGTGTATATTCATGAACACAGATACAGACATGCGAAATTGGTCAAACAATTAATCATCTCAACAACAGAAAAAAAAAAAAAAGAAACCGGAAAGCATTAACAAAGAGGAACAAAGTAGTACAATAACAGTAAGATCAGAATTGAATTATAGACAAAGCATCAGAAAACCAACAGTAGTTGCTGCTTTGCATATTGATATCTTCAAAGTGTGTGCTCAGGATAACACATACAGACATACAAGATTGATCGAATAACCTGTCATCAATTATTCCTTAGCATTAAGTGATATAATACAATAGTAGAACCATGTAAGCCCTTCTGCACATATGTATATACATGTATACATACATACATTTTTGCCTCTTTCTTTTCTCCTTTCCCTTGTCCCATCTGTTCTTTGCTTTTGAACAGATTTCCTTCATGTCTCTTAGTTTATATTCCCACCCTCAGGTTCTTACACCAGTGATAAAATACATTGCCTGCTCATGTACCGCTGATTTATTTCACTTATGAGTATGGACCCCAGTTTTGACCACTTGCCTACAAAGTCCCCAAAACTGTCTTTCTTTATAGCTGAATAATATTCCATTATATAAAAATGCCACAGTTTTTTAATCCAGTCTTCTGTGGATGGGCACTTGGGTTGCTTCCACATTTTAGCTATTACAAATTGCGCTGCTATAAACATGGGTGCACATATATCAGAGTGATATGATGTTTT
>PVLD010004500.1:0-124446 GCA_004027595.1 Dinomys branickii
ATTTCAGGTCAGGGATTGTGATTCCACCTGACTTTTCTTTATTGCCCAGGATTGCTTTTGCTATTCTGGGTCTCTTCTGGTTCCAGATGAATTTGAGGCATATTTTCTCTAGATCTGTGAGGTATGTTAACGGTAGTTTGATGGGAATTGCATTGAATCTGTACAACAGTTTTGGTAGTATGGCCATTTTTTCTTACCTGGCCTCTTTAAAGCACTTGGGCTCCGCTGTAGTCTCCTGGAGTGCTTTTATGGTAACCAGTGCCCAAAGGGACTCATGGGAATTTGCCCAATGGCTCCCAGCGTGCAAAGTGGGAATGCTTCCCACATCTGCATTGAGACACGAACAGTCCTTAAAACCACATAGGTGTTTCGTCTCCTGAGAGTAGCTCGGATGGAAGAGGTGAAAGTTTACACTGTAGAAGGCTCCCGCCTGATTTCCATGTTCCGCCCCCCACATCCATGCCCCTGAGCTAAAAGAGCTGCACGGAGAGAATGAGGTGGGACCAGGAGGAGCTGCTGGTCTAATTCGTTGTCTTTTGTGGAGCTGCACTGCTTCAGAGTAGAAAATGCCTGTTGTTGCTTCCCTTCATTCTTTTCATGTGGTTAAAAGGAATCTGGAGCAACACAGGGAGGATCCTGGGAAAAGTCTTTTTAGCTAGGTCTCCTCTACGGTCTTGCTAATATTTTTTTGTCTTTGTCCTATCACTTTATATTTTATTTAAGGTCAAATATATTTGATTTAAGGGCTCTGTATTTCATCTCTCTCCTGAAAAGTTTGGATTTCTTAATTCACTCAGCATGGCAAAAAACGATGCAGAAAACCTAGTTATACGATAGCGTTTGAATATTTAGCATTTTTTCTGACAATGGGAGTTGAATCCAGGGCCTTCACATTGAGCGACATCCCCAGCCTTTTTCAATTTTTTAAAAACTTTTAGACAGAGTATTGCCAACTCACTAAGATGCACAGGCTGGGTTTGAACCTGTGGTGTTTTTGCCTCAGCTGCCCAGAGTTCTGGAATTACAGATGTGCACCACAATATCTGATATTTTTATCTGCTTTGCACATGTCATAATTTTTGATATGGTGCTCCTATGATTTCTGCTTTTTCTAGATTAGAATATATTTGTAATATACTTTCTCAACTGCAATGGTAAAAGATGCTTTATAAATGCAGAGATTGGGAGTACAAATTTAATTTATAAAATAATGACTTCAACTCTAAACAACCAAGGGGATTAATAAGCCAACCAAGTGTTTTAGTGATTTGTTAGCATTCAAAAGAAGGAAATAGTGCAATGGCTGAATAATTAAGTTCCTTAATTAATGGCAAATTTTGGTAAAGCTCTTTGACTTCACTGTAAATTCCCATAATTCAATATGTAGAATTAATTCTCAATGGGGAAATCATAGACTTTCTAACCCCAAAGCAACCAATTATTGCTATTTGTTATGAAAATGTTTTGCTATAGAAATAGCCATGGCTGGCCTGGATAGGAAAAAAGACACTAAATTTATATGTATACATGTGTGCATCATCTGTTTATCTATGCATTATCTAGTTATCTGTCTGTTTTAGTTAAAGTTCCCAGAAATCTCTCTCTCTCTCTCGCTCTCTCTCTCTCTCTATACATATGATCTCCTATGATTTCTCTTATATATGTATGTAAGAGAAAAGCTTACTTTTGGTTTTTACAGGAAATTTGAAGATATAGTATAACCAAGTGATACCGAGAAGAGAGCTGAATTGAAATTGATAATTAAGGTGGAATTTATGCAGAATTAACTTTTAAATAATTCCTTATTCCTAAGATACGCCTGTACTAAGCATGTACTGACCTTTTCTCTTTATTATTCCATGAGCAATATATAAAAACTAGTTATGTCATTCACATTGCATTACGCACTGTAAGTTACCTAACGGCCCCTTAAAGTTTATCAGACAGAATGCACGGGTTATATAGAGCAAGGCCCCACAGCATTTCATGTAATGGATGGGAGCATCCACTGCTTTTGTTCTGTGGGAGATTCTCTCCCATGGAAACCAAGGGACAATTGTACCTATATATAAGAACACGAACATTGTACCATGAAATAGGGAACTTTATGTGACCAATGAAAAGAAAGAGATCACAGTACTTCAAAGTATTTGGGGAAGACATCAAAGAGACGATGGGATTTGAGGTGATCATGAAAGAATAATAGAGTCCCAAAATAAAGTGGCTTAAAACGGCTACTTTGTTCAGTGTGATGCTAAGGATCAGGTATCGGGACCCAGCTGGACAGGAGGGACTCATCTCCTCTCCACCTGACAATACCTGGAATGGCTTTGAGGGGCTGATGGATCCAGGATGGCCTAATGCAACAGGTACAAGAACTGGGGTGGCCCAGAAGGCTGTGGGCAGGCGGGGGTGGTGCATGTCTCTCTGCTGGGCGGAGGCCTCTCTCTTCATTAGGTGTCCTCTGTGCCGCCTCTCTGTCCTTACCTGCTAGGGTCTCTATCTCCAGCCAAACAGTATAAACTGTCTGTGGCAGATGCAGTCCCAGAGGGCAACAAAATGTGCTCCAGTGTTGTGTGTGTCCCAAACTCGGAATTCCTGGAATGTTGCTTCTTTTGCCTGTTTTTGCGTGCAGCAAGTCTGATTTAAGGAGAGTGAAAAGGGATGAGACAGTGGCAGAGACAGATTGCAAAGGGAACAGGCCGAGTGGAAGAACTGCTGCACGGCATTTTTTAAATAATCTGCTAGCATGGCCTTCTGTCATGGTTGTAAAAGTCCTGCCTGTATTCCTTTTGTTGGTTTAGTGTAACTATTACAGAATACTTTTACTGCCTATTTGAGTGGTCGCCCCAATTACCAGCTGTAGTACTAAAGCCATGCATTTTCTTTACAATTTACGAATATAGTTAGGCAATATAACGTATTGAAAAGAGGGCTATCAGAAGGTTTGGGCTGGGGTCACTTTGGGAAAGTCAGTAAATTTTTTTCGGTCCATTTCTTCATTACCAGAAGTGAGAGAATGGGAGAACAGACAGGCACAGTCATCGTACAGATTACCAGTGCGCGCTGTCTGCGAGGAGGCCTGGGGGGCAGCTCCGTCTGCCCACTCCCACCTACAGCTTCAGGATATGGGCGCGGCTTGAGGGTGATGCTGAGATAAATCAATGAAGACAAGCTACCCGATAGAAATGTCTGCTGTGAGCTGCAAGAAGGAATAATTGGAATTATCTTGCTTAAATTGTTGCAGTTTCCCTTTTTACTTCAGTAGTAAACTGTGTGTGTGTATGTGTGTGTGTGTAGTGCGTTTTGCAGGCAATAGGCATTCATTTCATTGAAACATGCCTAACTCCACATCACACAGTCAATACCCACTAATAAGCATTTGTGTTCTTTGCATATTAACAGATATTGTTGGACTCTCTCATTGGACTCTCTTACCGTGTGGTGCTTTCTACTTCTGGGTTCCTCTTTCCTGATTCTTGGCAATTCTGTGCAGTCTGGGTCTGGCCTCTCTCTGAAGATAGTTTTTAATCTCCCAAGCCCTTGACTTCTTTTCCTGAACATGCCTACAATTAGCTTTTGTGTGAATTGCTCTGAGTTCCTTTGGTTATTAAAATGTGTATCTGCATGCATTGAATTAGGGGATAAAGAGAAAAGATTCGATTTCATAGTTTGTCTACGATCTGAAACACAGGCATAAAAGCACGGAGAATGTTTTTAAGGAAGAGAAAACTATAATTCCTTTTTTCTTGATTTATACTTAGAGATCAGTCAGGAATACAACTATCTTAAGTATATGCACAGTAGAGAAGCACTTGCATGGGCTCTTAGCTTTCGTGTTTAGTGGAGTGAAGGCAATGATAAGACAGTAGCCCTTAAGTACTTTAAGTTTGCTGTTATGCAGCCCCACAATTAGTACATGATTTTATATTATTGTTTGCAATTTGCAGATAATGTTTCTGAAGTCTAAGGAGTAAAATGAACTCTGTTTGCTGATGTTTAGTCCGTGGTAGACCTGAATACAAACAGTAAATCTACGACTCTTTTCTTGCTCTTCTTATGACTCTGCAATAGTTTGGAATGATGACTAATTGTGGTGAAGAGATTGAACTTCATATCATTTGAAGACATTTTTATTTACTGTAGTCTTCAAAGTTTTCAGAATGGCTAGCATGGAAGTAAATGTGTTCCATGACATATATTAGCAGAAGAAAAGTGTGTGTTCATAAACAAAAGGTTTCTCTGTTACAGCATCTCATTGTTCTATGGCAGAATTGAAGTGAATTAGAAAAGGTGCATTTGCCTATTGTTGAAATGATTAGACAGAAACCCCCGACTTACGGGGTAATAGGACATTCCAGGTGGGCACAGACTAATGAGAAGGCAGAATTATGCCTTAGAAAGAGGAATTATTTTAAACGAGGAGCATCGGTTCTGCCACTTAGTGCCTGTGTGACCTCAGTCAAGTTATATAAATTCCCTGAACTTATATTCCTTCCAGTGTGAAGTGGGGTAAACTACCTATCTCTTAGGGTGCTTACCTGGGCACTATTACATAGTCTTCTTGAGATAATGTGTGCACCTGCTTAAAACTTGGTCGCGTGAGACGTCCATTAGACAAGCAAGCTGTGTGGAGGATTCAGGCAGTGTCTGCATCTCAGAAGCTGAGCAGGTGGGAGTTGTCACAGATACAGCACGTGGGTGGTAGAGAAGACACAGTCGGATGGTGGTCTGCATCGGCAAGTGCAGTGTGAGGGAGGAACACGAAGGAGAGCGGCTTGCTAGAGTGTTCATTGGCTTTATGTGGAAAGGAAAATTGTTCATTTGTTTTTGGAGTGAGCAATTGGTATGAGACTATATGCAAATTTTCTCTGGTGTTGGGAAACCCAAACCCTGACCTGAGTTTTCAAAAGTTAATCTACATTTATGATGACTTCAGAGTGGAGCAGTATCTCAAAAAGGGATGTGAGAGCCAAGGAACACCTGGGAGTTTACTGAAAAATAGAGATTCACCAACCAGACCTGACCCTAACACAAGCCTTCCCTCCTGCCCTTGTTTGCTGCCTGTTCCTTAGAATGTAATTTCACATTAGCCTGACAGAATAGATTAATGAATTTTTCTATCCAGTTTGATTAAACTAATTCTCCCAAAATAAATTTTTGCAAAGAGAATCTTACTGAAGATAGAAGAAAAATGCACACACAAGTAGACAGAAGGGAAGTAGCAGAGACATCACCGTGCCTTCCGGTATAGGAGCTTTTGGAAGCCGAATGAGAGATGAGGTGATAGTCTGATCAGGCATGCCATTTTCAGAAATACTGCACAATCAGTGTTTGCACCAACTTTGTACCGTTAGCTATAAAAAGTTCAGTGCATGTTAATATATTACACATCCTATTTTCTAAATTCTCTATTTCTGCTTGCTTTTTTGTAATTGAATATTAGTAGAGCAGTATTTGTAAGTAAATAGGTGGGTTGTGTGAGTAGAACTTACTAGAGCTGAGGGAACCCTCAGGTTAAGGAGTTCTGTGTATCATAATGTACTATCCTATCCACATATTCATATCAAAATTATATATAACATCATGCAGTCAAATACTTTCTCTCCATAATACCTAGAATGTATACATTTAGAAATATCCTAATATTTGGTAGTATACAGAATACCATGAAAGTCTTATGCCTCTTACACCATAGTACTAAAAGAGAGAAAGAACCATCCTTAGTTATTAAGCTAAAAGTCAAAGTTTATCTTCCTGTTTTTCTGAAAAAATATTGTTCTCATCTTTCACGATGGCCAAGCACACAGCATACTCCAAATCATTCTAAATTGACTGTACATTTGTGTTATAATTTTTCATTGAATAATTAGAAATAAAATTAGTTTTGCTGGTTAAAACAATTGGATTGTGTTAGTGAAGACTTTTAATAACAGTATTTATTTAACACATTTTTAAAAAGTGTACAATATTAACATAAAAAATTCTAATGGATTTCTATTGAATTTTTTCTACTGAATTAACATTATGGACTTTTAACAAATGCCCTAATTAAATACATTATCTAATGGGAATCTGGCCTAAATTAAAATCAAGCAGAATGTTCAATATACTCAGTAACCCTTTGGGGAAAATTTGGAAGATTCTTGCCACAGTTTTATCAAATCTTAGGTTTTCTTGGTCTTTGTTGCTTCCTACTGCGCATTTCCTTTTGAGTAAAACTGATATGACTTGCAGAGACACAGGAGACATATCCAAAGGGATAGTGACCATAAATGAAATGTTTGGTGTGCTCTAAAGTTGACGTGACTTCCTTGAAAAAAACACAAAATATGAACATTTTTGTCCCTCATAATGCCCACTGTGAAATATGTAGCTGTACAAGCAACATTTGCCAAATTTCATTGTAAATTTCATTTTTTGTGGACTAAATTAGTGTGATTAAATTTTTATTAATATGGATGTAGAAAAATATACAATTATCTTAAAATTGTTTTGCTTCACTCTGTGGTAAGCCAGAAAGTGATCAACAGAGGGTAACAAGATGAGAAAGGCTAAGGAACGATGTTATTTGAGGAATGGTTAATGGAGAGAGTAGGGGTACATCATTACTGCAATATGAAATTATGGAGAATTTGCAATTACTTTAAAAAACAAGGAAGCATAGAACCTGTGGTCCCAGTGGACAGGAAAACTTGATACACACTTTAGAAAGTCAGGATTTAGCACCGTGTGAAGAAAAGATTTCTCACAGAACATAGCAATGCTTTTTCATGGTAATGAAATCAGCTACTACAGGAATGTGGTAAATTGGTTCATGAAGGTTTAGTTGAGGAGAGGGTACAAACATCTGCCTGTGTCTTGGTCTATTCAGGCTGCTGCATCAAAATACCATGAACTGGGGAGATTTTCATAGTTATGGAGACAAGGAATCCAAGATCGAGGTGCTGACAGATTTAATGTTTGCTAAGCCTATTTCCTTCTTTGTACACAGCACCTGCTTGCCGAGTCCTCTCAGGGAAGGCGGACAGCTAGCAGTCTGAAGGCACTAATCCCATTCGTGACATAATCACCTCCCAAAGGCTGCTCCTGCCAATTATATCAAATTGGTGTTTAGGTTTAAAAGCATTCTGAATTCAGATAAGGTTGGTGGACAGTGGTGGGAGATGAGATTTGACAACTTCCAAAGGTCCCTTCCAGCCTTACAGTTGGTTTATTTATTTATTTATTTGGGTACTATTAGGGGTTGAACTCAGGGCCTTCATACTGAGCAACAGCCCCAGCCCATTTTCTGTATTTTTCATTTAGAGACAGGGTCTTGCTAAGTCACTAAATTGTCCAGGCTGGGTTTAATCTTGCAACCCTACTGCCTCAGTCTCCTAGAGTGCTGGGGTTACATGTCTATGCCAGTGGGTCCTGTTCATGTATACTTAATACATCTTTTCAGAGTGTTTCTGCCTTTGGAGAAATTGAATCTCTTTGCAGGAGCAGAGTCTACTCTTCAGTTAGAGTTGAAGTTCTAGTGTACACTATCCTGCTGAGTCACCTGTCTGTGACAGGTCAAATGAATGGAACATCCCATCCCCATTTCTGTGAACCTACTTGGGTGTGAGAAAAAGAGACACGCTGGACTTCTTCAAAAAACAGAGATTTATTGAGAAAAAGTCTGGAATCATTTCAGTGTAGCAAGCTCTGATGTCAGCCTAAGAGTTATACCACAGTCTCAAGGAGATGAAATGCTTGGAAATTTTAGACTACTATTCTCCTGATGGTATCTAGCAGACTGCATTCCTAGAAACTTTACTCTGTGTCATTTGTGAGGTTTTCATTGTTCTCTCTGACTCATGTTCTCCTCGTCTTTGACTACAGCCACCAAGGCCTTGCATCATCAGACCTGATCCAAAGGACAAAGTGAGTTGCTCTTTTCTCATTTTGCCAGAGCTTTCTCACAGATCTCCTTACGTACAACCAGCAAATTTATGGGAGAGACCATCTTGGCATGAAAGGCCAGTATAGGCCAGCCATCATGCCCATGGCGGCAATGGACTGGAACTCATCTCTTAAAAGAGCAGCTCTGGAAATGGCAAGTGCTCTAAGGTGGAGCTGCTGGGAGCAGCTTTTCCTCCGTACTGAGATATTGCTGTTATGTTTCAGCTTTTCTCTGGATGTTATGCTCAGATAAGAAGGGTAAGAGGGCTATTCTGTGATTTTTCTATTCTGGATATCTAGCAAATTATCTTGCAAGTATCGTACACGTGGATTAAATAGGTTTAGAATATAAGGCCATTTTATTTATTTATTTATTTATTTTCAAGACAAAAGAATGGAGATATATAAACCAGAATATCACAAAAACCAGTACAGAAAATACCCGTCTATAGAGAAGATAGTAGAGAATTGGCACTGAATGCTGTATTACATAATATTATCTTTGCATTTGTTAAAACAGAAACAATAAAGAAAATAGTAAATTATAGAGAGGATAGTGGGGAATTAACGCTGGATGCAGTATTACATAATGTTATCTTTGCATTTGTTAACACAAAAACAGTTAAGGAAAGAGAAAATTACAGAGAAAATAGTAGGGAGTTGACACTAGATGCCATATTATATACTGTTATCTTCGTTTTGTTACTCAGTTATACAAATGATGGCTCGTTCAATTAATCAGTTTTCTCTGCCTCATCTCCATTGTTCTACCACCCTTTTAGTCGTCTTCCCATTGGTAGTAACTGTACTTTTTGGTTTATTTACTCCCTCATGCTCTCCCATTGAGAAGAGACTTGGCTGCTTTAAATTATGCTGTGTGAAACATGAGCATTCACAAATCGCTATGGCAGGAGTTGGGGAAGCACCCATCCTAAAAGACAATAATTGGCAAGCCCTCTCAGCCATCGAGTAGGCGGGGTTACACAGAGAACCACCAGGCTCTGTCTGGATACAGAGGGTCTGGGTCCAGAGGCTTAGGCGAATCTTCAGGGCCGCTTTCACGGAGGGCCGGGCATACCACCTGGCTCTGCCCTGGGGACTGTCTCTCCCGGAGGATGGGCTTACCGCCCCACTCTGCCCTGGTGTGGCCGCTGCTTTCCGGGTGGGGGGACTGGGAGGCCTCTCCCCCCACAGGCCTCTGAGCTCCCCACCGAAGCCCCTGGTGTTCCCTCTGTAGGCATCCTATGACTCCTTGGAGACTATTCTCGTCCAATTAGAGAAGCAGGTCTGCACCTTAATTTCATGTCTTCACCTCCTCCCACCTCTGGATCTCCAGTGTTGCTATTCCCCGCCCTAATATAAGGCCACTTAAATGATGTCTTGTAGCATTTTATTAAGTCAAGTAAAGTTGATTAATATTACCTACTTTTTGTGAAGGACTGAGCTAGCTCAATTATCTAAATTCTGACTATATTCTCACATTCAAATTTAGATTCAACTTATGCTAATTATTAACTAGGATATTGAATTTTTTTTTGTTCATGCTTCCTTTTCATTCCAAGAAGGACTTAAGATAGATTATAAAACTTAATAAAATATGATGAGATAACATAAATTTAAAGTGAGAGCAAAAGGAAAATAAAGACAGGTACCAGGGCTGGGGATATAGCTCAGTGGAATAAGCGCCTGCCTAGCAAGCGCAGGGTCCTGAGTTCAATCCCCAGTACCGCCAAAAAAAAAATAAATAAATAATAAATAAATAAATAAATAAAGACAGGTACCAAGGGGAAGCTAGATTGGAAATGAAAATAAGAGAAAGATGAAAAATGTGGAATCACAAGGGCATTTCTAAACATTCTGGGAATAGTATGCCAGTCAGACTAGACTCGGTGCTATATGATATGAACAAAATGATTTGTTAGTATAAAATGACACAGCTCTCACCACGTGGGACAGACTTTCAAAACAAGAAGCACATAATGCAATGATCTTGACAAACATCCTTACTACAGACATAGGAAAGGTTTCACGTCTGTCTTTATTCACTCAAGGTAGTTTCACACGCATTATATTTACAGTGGTGCTTTGAAGATTCATTTAACAAATATTTGTTCAGCATGTATTATGTTTATGTCACTATTCTAGATACTGGACTACAGATTATTCTATAAACAGATAATTAAATAAGATAAATAAGTTGCTTGCTCAGAAAGAATTAGATTCTATTGGAGTGAAACAATCAATACACAAGCAAACAAAGATGTGAACAAGACCATTTCAGATTATATTAAGGTCTATGATGGAAAAACAAAACAAAACAAAAGTGAAGTAATGTGCTAGTTCATTCCTGGCACTGATCGTGGCTGAAGGTGCTTGCAGATGGGCAGTCTACACATGCAGTATGGAGTGTGTGACATTTGAGCTGAGAAAAAGCCATAGATAGAAGTAATTCAAAGAGAGAGACGTGTAAGTGCAAAGAGCTCAGGACAGCTACAAAATTGCAGTAACTGAGAAGATCATGTGATTAAAGCACAATGAATGATCAGGGTAGAGAAGTAAGTTGGAATAATGAATTTGGATTTTATTTTTAAAGTAATGGAAAACTACTGAATGGTTTATACATGGCAGGGCAATGATCTAATTTACATTTTTGAAACTTTTATGCTGGGTACTATATTAAAAATGGAGATTATAGGAAGGAGGCAGTCACAGCAAACATAAAAGCAGGAGTATTTAAGAAGCCATTGTAGAATGTGCAGGAGATGCAACGCTGACACTAACGGGATGAGGGGGGAGAGGAGGGCCCACGATGCGGGGCTCCCGTGGAAGGGCAGCGAGTGGGCTTCGGCATCCCCGCCTTACACAGGTCAGAACTCGCTTTCCCAAGCTGTGCTTTGCGGGACGATACTCCCAGAGCTCCAGCCACAAAAGCAAAACAGACAAGCAGGGTTAGAGTATGTCGAACTTAGAAGCTTCTGCATAGCAAAGAAAGCAATAGAATAAGGAAAGACGATGGAATCAGAGAAAATATTTGTAAATTACCCATCTGAAAAGTGATTGATATCCAGAGAATGTAAAGAAAAAAAGCTGAAAACAACAACAAAAGTTTTAAAAATTGGGAAGTTATAGATGTATATATTTATATCTTATCTATTGTATGTATATATATATATCTACACATATGTATATGTCCCAAAAGAACAAATAAGAATGATCAGTGACTACACGAAAATTGCAGAGTATTGTTAGCTATCAGGAGAAGAAGAATGAAAACCACAATGAGATATCATCTCACACAAGTTAGAATGGCTGTTATCAAAACATAAACAAACAAAATAAAAACACAAATAAAGAAATGCTGTTGAGGATGTGAGGGGAAAAGGAGCGGTTTGCTCCTCTGATAGGAACATAAATTAGTACGACCGTTATGGAAAGCAACATAGAGGTTTCTCAAGTAACTAAAACAGATCTGCCAGATGATCCTGCTGTCCTATTGCTGGCTGTGTATCCACAGGAAGTGAAATCAGTGTATCAAGAACACACGTGCTCTCCGCGTTTATTGTAGCACTCTTTGCAGTAGCTAACATAGAGTCTTCCCAGATGCCCGTAGACGGAGGACTGAAGAAAGTGTGCTGTGCTGGTGCACACGCAGCGCGGTACGCTGTTCAGTCGTAAGCAGGGAGGAAACCCCATACAGAGCAGGAGAACCTGGAAGACATTTTGTTCAATGAGCTAGGGCAGAGACAGAAAGGCAGACATTTCTCTCTCGTGTGTGGTAGCTACAGTGAAGGCTACTAGGGGTGGGATTCTGGTGGAGGAGTGGGGGGATGGTAATAAGTCCTACAGACCAGCTGGGAGACGTTATCCTCTGCAGTGCAGTGCAGGGCGTACAGTTTCCAGTTTTACAGAAAGAATCACAAGAGAGGACATCAGATGCTGCAAACGGAAAGACTGGTAAGGAAAAGGAAATGTTAACTGTACTGCTTTGATCAATATACATATTGTACATATGTGTTAAATATTATACTGTATCCCCAGATGTGCACAATTATTACATGTTAATAAAATTAATAATGAAAACTTCTGATCAGAAAAATTTATGAAAAATCTAGCATAAAACCTTCCAGCAAAGTTTAAATATCATCGTGGGAGCCACAAGGAGGTATAAATAAACCTTGCAAAGATGGCATTCAGATGGAACATCCCATGGTGTCCTATAAATACTAGCAATTTCAATGTTGTTTGTATCAGTTAAAATTTAAAAGACTGAAAAGAAAGTAGAGCAGACGGTACAAATAATGGTAAAGAAGAAAGAAGATTAAAGGGTTAACAATATAATAAAATAAATGAAGGATGAAAAGCAAATAGAATAGCACCTTTCAAATGGGCATTGGAAGTAAAGGTAATGAAAAGATTACTGTTCTTAAGTATTTAGTAGCAGAATTTATGCAGAACTTCTTCCTACACTTGCTAATCACTGAAAATGAAGACCAGGATATTCTGTTTTACCCCAAGAGAAACTAAACTACTTACACAATAGGGTCATAAAAGTGAAGCTTTGTTGTTTCTTAAATAATCAAATCCAGCACCCTCCTTTCATGATTGTAAATTGCAAACAGCTCAACAGTCTTCCCAAAATATGTGCATATTGGGTTTACGTGTCTTTGTGCTCGGTTTCCTTGTTTGTAAAACCATTTCCCGTAACGATTTTATGAGTAACATACATAAAGCATTTGGGATGGTATAGAGACCAATTAGGAAGATAAATTATAACAGAGCAGTCTAAGTGATCTTCAAATTTCCCATTGATATCTATTATCAGCAATTTAAAATATTCTCTTTGTACAGTGCTTCTTTACCAATTATGTAGATGATCAAGTGTGTTACAAAGATACAGGTCACGGCACTATATGTAAAAATATTATCTTGTTTTATATGTGGTACTGGGAATTGAACCTAGGGCCTTTGCATTGTGTTACATCCCTAACCCTTTTTTAATTTTGTTTTTTATTTTGTGGTATAAACTGTCATGAAGTTATCTGGGCTGGACTAGAATTTACAATTCTCCTGCCTCAGGCTCCCAGAGAGCTAGGATCACAGGCCGTGCTTGGATTTGAAATATTATGAGCAGAAGACTCCAGGTGCCTTCCTCCACTTTTCTTATACTATTTTTTGAATTTATAATTGTTTTACAATAAGTATGATATATGCTTTACCCTCAGAAGTTGTATATTTCTTATTTGTAGTGACCTGTATATGCATGCCTTAACAGTTTCATGATGTAAAATTTAAAAATGATTATATAATAAAGAACTACACACAAATTACTACTGTAACTCTGGAGTGAGACTTCAGAAATATTTCTTTTTACTTCTTTTCCAGGTTTTCTTCAGGAAATATATTCTCTCAATTTTTAACTGGAAAAATAAAGTCTACCCTTGTACGGCATTCTGAGAGATCTCATTTGGTCATTCTGAGTTGGTCTTTCAAAGTTTTCTGCTCTTTGTTTGAACTCATAATATTTTCTGCTTCTGTTAGTTACTCATGGTTATTGTCTTGGATTATTTGGGTTAACACTGTGTTTTTTGTTCTAGAATATTATTTCAATGGGTGTATATATAATTCCACATAACACATTTAAAAAAGTCCTTACTACAATCAATTCAACACGTATTTCTTGTGCTGAAAATCTTATGACATTTATGTTAGGTAACGAGGCCATGATTTCCAACCTGACATGAGTATCTATGAAGTTGCCTATTTCTTCACAGATGTCAGAATCTGAGAAAATAAAGTAGTGGAGGAAAAGGCAACTTCTTTCCCAGATCCAAAAGGTTTCAGCTGTACAGAGCATTTGTTAAATGAATATAAACAGAGTTAGTAATAAGGAGCTCTATGGTCCAATTTTGATTTTACTTCCAGAAAGCTTAGCCCTTTCTGACAAACTGTTTTTCACTTTTAGAAAAGTATGTGTTTTAGTTTGGATCCATTATCCTTTAAACTTCCCATGCTTTGAATTACAGAGCATAATCTATTTGGGGTGAGAGGAAAGAATCTTATATCTTTCACTTCATGGTGGTTCGCATTTCAGTAATTCACTGCTTTGTGTTGAGCAGACTCCTTTCTAGGGATATACCAAGCTTGTCCATTGCACCTTCTACTAGACAATTGGGCTGTTTTCAGTTTGGGGCTCTTTTAAAGAAGGACACTAAAAAATGATGTACAAGTCCTTGTAGGTGCCTATGCTTTCATTTCTTTCAAAAAACATCTGAAGCACCTCAGGTGGGTCATTTGATAGATGTTTGATTAACTTACTGAAAACTGGCAAACAATTTCCCCCACGCCTGCCCCAGTTTACATTTTACAGTGGGTGGCAGATCATTCGCATCCACACCAAACCTTCTCCGGTCAATCTGCTTAACTTCAACCATCCTGGTTGGTGTGTTGTGCCATCTCGTTGTGTTTAACTTGTCTTTCCTTTGTAATACCTTGGAGCATCTTTTATTGTTTTTTTTTTTATTATTTTGAGACGAGGTCTTGCTATGCAGTTCAGGCTGGCCTTGAGCTCACTGTGTAGCTCAGGCTGGTCTTGAACTCTCAATGAACCACCTGTCTCAGCCTCCCAAGTGCTGGGATTACAGGCATGTGCCACCACACCCGGCCATCTTTTAACTGCTTATCACTTGTGTATCTTCATTGGTGCTGTGCTTATTCATACACTTTGGTTATTTATTTACTTGGTTCTTAATTTTGAAACTTCTTTAGCTTTTCTGGATATGTGACTTGTAAAGATTTTTTTCCTTTCCTATTGTTATTTCATTCTTTCAATAGTTTTTTTCAGACAGAGCAATTTTGTTAATTTTTTTTTATTTTAAAGAAAATAGTACCAAAAAACCAATAGCAAAATACAAACAAAACAATGTAAGGACATTAAAAATGATAACAGGGTTTCAAACCAAATAATAGGGATTAACAGTGGTTATAATACATAGTGTTATCTTCAATGAAGTTGCTCAGATTACCAGATGTAAGAATAGAAGATTGATCAAAAGAGAATAAAGAAATGATAATTTAAAAGGACATTAGAGACAGTACATAGTTTCACAAGGCAAGACTGTAGGAATTCACCAATGGCTGTTATACTGCAAATTGTTGTCATCACACAAGTTGCTCAGGTTACCAGATATAAGCATGCAAAACTAGTCAAAATATAAAAGAAATACTTTCAATCATTAACTGTTCCCCTCAACAAACCGTCAGACACTAGCAGTACAGTTATGCCACTGATCCGTATATATGTATATATAAAGCCTTAGTACTTTCCCTTTTTTCTTTCCCTCATCTCAGTTGTTCCTTTTTTTGAGCAATTTCTTTCCCTTTCTCATTATCTATTGTACATTTTGGTTTTATTTACTCTTTCTTGTTCTTATACCAGGGAGACAAGTTGATGTTTACACATGTGGGTCCAATTTATTTCACTTCTCAGTATGGTCTCTAGTTGCATCCATTTACCTATAAAAGCCTTGAGTTTATCATTTTATAACTGAGTAATATTCCATTGCATAGAAATACCACATCTTTTTTATCCATTCCTTAGTGGATGGGCATTTGAGTTGTTTCAAGATTTACCTATGACAAATTGTGCTGCCATAAACATAGGTGCACATATATCTCTGTGTTATGACATTTTTAATTCTTCTGAAAAAATACCCAGAAGGGGAATAGCTGGGTTAAGTGAAACTTCCAATCCTAGTTTTGTGAGGAATCTCCAGACTGATTTCCACTGTGGTTTCACCAGTCAACACCAGCAGTGAAGTGTTCCTTTTTCCCTGCAGCCTCTCCAGCATTTGTCACTGGTTGATTTCTTAATGCTAGCCCTTCTTTGTGGGGTGAGATCAGTGTTGTTTTAATTTGTATTTCTTAAATGACTAATGCTGTCGAACATTCGTTCATATATTTATTTGTCATTAGTATTTCTTCATCTGAGAAGTGTGTGTTCATCTCAGATGCCCATTTTTTGGATTGGGACTTTGAATTTTTGGGGCCTGATTGTTTTTAATTCTTTATATATTCTAGATAGGAGTCCTTTGTCTGAGGGGCAGTTGGATAAAATCTTTTCCCAATCTGTGGGTTTTCTTTTTACTCTGTTGGTGATTTCTTTTGATGTGTAGAGACTTTTCAATAAGATGAGATCCCAGTGGTTGATTCTTTGAAGTATTTCTTGTGCAGTTTGGGTTTTATTCATGAACTCTCTGCCTACCCCTATATATTTGAGAGTTTTACCTACTTTCTCTTCCAGTAGATTTAGTGTTTCTGCTTAGATATTTAGATCTTTGATCCATTTTGACTTTAGTTTAGTGCATGGTGATAGACATGGGTCTAGTTTTAGTCTTTGGCATGTGGAAAGCTAGTTTTTCCAGCACCATTTATTAAAGAGGCTATCTTTCTTCCAGTGAACATGTTTGGCCCCTTTGTCAATGATAAGGTGGCTGAATGTGTTTGTGATTGTGGCTGCATCTTCTAGTCTGTTTCATTAATCCTCAGGTCTTTTTTTGCCATTACCATGCTGATTTTATCACAGTAGCTTTGTAGTATAATTTCAAGTCAGGGATTGTGATGCCTCCTACCTTTCCTTTGTTTCCCGGATTGCTTTTGCTAATCTAGGCCTCTTCTGGTTGCAGATGAATTTTAGTAATGTTTTCTATAGATCTGTGAGGTATAATAATGGAATTTTAATGGGGATTGTATTGAATCTGTACAATAATTTTGGGAGTATGACCATTTTCACAATGTTGGTTCTTTGTATCCATGAGCAAGGAATATCTCCATTTTCTGAAATCCTCTTTGATCTCTTTTTTCAGAGTACTGTAATTTTCACTGTATAGATCTTTCACTTCTTTTGTTAGATTGATTCCTAAGTATTTCATTTTTTAGATGCTGTTATGAAAGGTGTGGTTTCCAAAATTTCTCTGTCAGTCTCAGTGTGTCTGTTGTTTGTGTATAGGAATGCTATTGATTTTTGAATGTTGTCTTTGTATCCAGCTGCATTAATGAATTTGGCTATTAAATCTATAAGCCTCCTAGTGGAGTTTTTGAAGTCTTCTAGGTAGAGTTCCATGTCATCTGCAAATAATGATAATTTCACTTCTTTTTTTCCTATCCTTATTCCTCTTATTTCTCTCTTTTGTCTAATTGCTCTGGCTAATATTTCCAGAACTATATTGAATAGGAGTGGTGGCAGTGGTCATCCTTGTCTTGTTCCTTATTTTAAAGGGAAAGCTTTTGGTTTTTGACCATTTAGAATGATGTTAGCTATTGGTTTGTCATAGATGGATTTTATCAGATTGAGGTAAAGTCCATCTATGCTAATTTTCTGTAAGGTTTTTAACATGAATAAGTGTAGGACTTTATCTAAAGCTTTTTCTGCATCAACTGAGATGATCATGTGATTTTTGTCTTTGTTTTATTGATGCGATGTATTACATTAATTGCCTTGTGTATATTGAACCAACCTGCATTCCTGGGATGAATCCAACTTGGTCATGGTGTATAATCTTCTTGATGATTTGATGCATTCTGTTTGCTAGTATTTTATTGAAAATTTTTGCATCTATGTTCATTCGGGAGATTGGCCTGTAGTTCTCTTTCTTGGTTGGGTCTTTCTCTGGTTTTGGTATCTGGATAATACTTGCCTCCAGGAATGAGTTGGGAAGAATTCCTTCCTTTGCCATTTCCTTAAAGAGTTTGAGAAGTACTGGCATTAAATCTTCTCTAAATTTATTGTAGAATTCAGCTGTAAATACATCAGGACCTGGGCTTTTGTTCATTGGCAAACTTTTTATTACATTTTCAATTTTGCTGCTGATGTAGGGTTATTCAGGAGTTTTACATCTTCTTCATTCAGCTTTGGTAGTTCATATGTATCTAGTAATCTGTCAATTTCCTCAGTTTTCCATACTGTGAGAGTAAAGATTTTCAAAGTAGGTACTGATGATCTTCTGAATTTCTACAGGATCTGTCATGATTTCATCTCTTTCATTCCTTATTGTGTGTATTTCAGTTTTTTCTTTCCTTTTTAAAATAAGGTTGGCTGGGGGGGTTATCAATTTTATTTATTCTTTCAAAGAACCAACTCTTTGATTCATTAATTCTCTGTATTGTTTTTTAGTCTCCATTGCATTCATTTGTGCCCTGAGCTTTATAATTTCCTGCCTTCTTTGGGCTTTTGGTTTGATTTGCTCTTCTTTTTATAGAAGCTTGAGGTGCAGCATAAGATTGTTCATTTGTGCTCATTCTGTTTTCCTGAGGTGGAAATTCACTGCTATAAATTTCCCTCTGAGGACTGCTTTCACTGCATCCCACAGGTTCCTGTAAGTTGTGTTTACATTTTCATTTGATTGTACATAGTGTTTAATTTCTTCTTTGATTTCATCTGTGACCCATTGGTAGTTCAGGAGGGTGCTGTTTAATTTCCATGTGTTTGTGGAGTTCTTGTGATTTCCTTTGTCATTAATTTCCAGTTTTATGGCACTATGGTCTGACAGTGTGCATGAAATAATTTAAAATCCTTTGCATTTCCTTAAGTATGTTCTATGTGTAGCATATGGTCTATTTTAGAGAATGTCCCATGTGCAGCTGAGATGAATGTGTATTCTGATGCTGTTGGGTGGAACACTCTGTACAGGTCTACTAAGTCCATTTGTTCACATATTTGGTTTAGTACTGTTATTTCTTTGCTAATTTTTTGTCTAGTTGATTTATCTCTTTGTGACAATGGGGTATTGAAGTCTCCTGTTATGATTGTGTTGCTGCTTATTTCATTTTTCATTTCTGTTAAAATTTGTCTTATATATTTGGGTGCTCCCGTGTTTGGTGCAGAGCTGTTTATCTCTATGTTAGCTCTTCCACTTGAAGTTTTCTCCCCACAAGTATGTAGTGACCTTCTTTATCCCTTTTAATTGTTCTTGGTTTGAAATTCCCAGACAGAATAATTTTTATGAAGTCCAGTTTCTCTTACTTTTCTTTTATGGATTATGTCATGACTAAGAAATAGTTTTATAACACAGGGTCACAAGCATTTCCTCCCATCTTTTCTTGCAGTTACTAATGAATATTGTTCACTTGCAGCTCCGTAATTCTCTCTTGCAAATCCATTAGGTTTTGTGTCATGAATTTTGTTTTTTAAAACATATAATTTTAAAAAATTAAGTTTCTCAGTACGATGTAGATGCACATAACGATGTGCTCATCGTGGGGAGCACAAGCCGGGCACGGCGCACCTTGTTTCCTCCCTTGCTCCCCATCCCCCTTCACCCTTTCTTCACCCGCATCCCCTCCATATTTACAAAGGTGTTGTTTCCATTTTATACTTTTTTTCTGTTTCCCATGAATTTTGGAACATTGCTTTAAATATATAGACATTTAAAGCTGGTATATTAAATTAAATTGCACCTTTAAAAAAACAATTCTGGAACTTTCTGCCTTTTAGTTGGAATTTTGAGCTTATAGCATTGCACGAGATCATTTGTGTGGCTAGGATTAGAACTACTGTGTGTAATTAATATGCTTTTGTTCTGTTTTTTTCTTTTCATTTCTTTCTCTGCCTTCTTTGAATTAAGAATTTATGCAATTTGGTTATTCCTTTTTATCTCTTCTGATGGTTTATTAGCTTTGACAGCTATTTTGCATTTTGGTTATCATTTCAGGTTTATAGTGGACACATTTAAATTAGTACAGTCTTCTTTCAAGAGACCGCATACCTATTCACAGTTGATGTAGGAACCTGACACAGTTTACTTCTCTGCCTCCTCTGCAGGTCTTCATTATTTTTATATATTTTGCTGTTGTATGTGCTGTAATGTCTATACTGTGTTGTTACTATTTTGTTTAAACAGCCTATTATCCTGCAATGAGATTTCAATAATGACAGAGAAAGTATCCAATGCATTTACCTATATAGTTACCATCTGCGGAATTCTTTCTTTGCGTGTAGATTCACACATACAAATAATTTCATTTTCCTTCCCCCTTATAAAATCTTTGTTTCAAGATGGAAGACAAGTCTGCTCCCTGTTAATTTACCATATTGGATGTAAAGTATCGACATAAATGTGAAATGCTTTTTTTCAAGTTATTTTTGGTAATATCTCTCCTATAAATGGATCTAACAGTCAAAATCTACAAAGATGTAAGTACTCGTCAAACACCAAACTACACCTTTGGATCAGGAAGAGTAGGGCCCCAGAGTTTTCTTTTTAAAATATTTATTGATTTATATCTGTACATTGGTCCGTGTCTTCGGTTCATGGTGCTCACAGTCCCGTGCGGAGTCGCGGGTGTCCATCGCACATCTTAGTTCCTGCCCCTCCCTTTCCCTCCCCCTCCCTGCCCCTCCCTCCCTCTCTTGATTCCCTGTCTATTTGATAGAGAGATGGTCCGGTTTCTATTTATTTCATTTTGTCCCTACTGTTTATCTTCTTGTTTTATTTTTGAGATTTAACACAGTTTGTCTTTCACAGGAAATTTTTAGTTCAACTGCCACAGTTAGCTGAGGTGAAAAATGTTAAAACAAATAACGAAAAAGGAACTGGAAAGAGTTGAAGGAGAAGGAAAGGGAATGAGAAAGGAGAAAAGGAAGAGGTAATAACACTCTTTCTCAAATTTTCCACAATACTGCTTTCCTGGTTTCTTGAATCTTGTGTGGCTGCTGAGAAGTCAGGAATTGATCTAATTCTCTCCCAGATAATCTATTTACCATGAATTTTTACAAGTTTTAAAATTCAAGTAGGATGTAGGGAGGGAGAGCGGCTGATCAGTAGCCATTAAATCACAGCTAAATAAGAGTGAGAATTACTGGCGTGCTACTGCACAGGGGTGACAATAGCTAACAATAATGTACTATGTATTGCAAAAAAAAAAAGAAAGAATTTTTAATGTTTTAGTCATAAAAGAATGGTAAATGTTTGAGAAGATATGTTTAAACTGATTTAAACATTATATAATTTACATAAGTATGAAAATCACATGATACCCCATAAATAGGTATCATTTTTTATTTGTATGTATCAAACACCCAATTGAAATAAAAAACGTTTCAAAACTGTGCTTCCCTCTATCTCGATGTGCGGAAACATTGCTCTGCTATTTCTGGGTGTGTTTTCCTTTACTTAGCACATACTAGAGAATATCTTCCTGCTTCTCCTCAGTTCTAGGGCACTTTCTCCCTTTTTTTCCCACTCTGCAAGGTAGTGGTCACCCCAGGGTTGTGAGCTGCTCTTTCAGACTATCTGTCTCTTTGCTGCTGGGTTTTGCATGCCCTTTCAGTCTAGAAATTTGCCCTTCTGTGTTTCCAGTGTGCTGTCCAGCAACCCACTGACACCTTGATTTTAAATTTTCTATTTTTTCTGTTCAAAATCTCTCACTTTAAAAATAATGGCTTATATTTTTTTCATGTGATATTCTCCTGATTCTCTGAGTGTACTAATTTTACTTATTTGGTTATCAACTAAAGTTAATTGGAATTGTAGTTGATTTTTCTCTGTCATGATATCAGCCTTATTAATATGGCTCGAGTTTTTAGTATGTGGCCATCTTTAGTGGATGTTTCCTAGTTAATGATTTGTTGAAGATGTGTGAATCTTAGGAGTCTTTCTGTGACTTGCTCTGTGACCTGGCGTGAGAGAGAGACAGGTCTGTAGGAAGGTCCTGTGCTATTGGAACAGTTCTTCCTCTGAGAATGGCTGCTCCGGCGTACCCCCACTCACACATTCTGCGTTTTCCACTCGAGAACAGCTGATTCTGTGATTGGAGCTCAGAAGAGGGACTTGTGGAGCTGGCTTTCCTTGACGGAACTTCCATGTTATTGTTTCCCATCAAATTGTGCTATTATATGATGTTGGCTTCCTGTTTTATTTTATTTCTACATTTTTAGTATTCAGGCATATATACATTTTAAAATATTGGTTTCTTCTTTACATTTGTCCTCCATGTCTTCTAGAGGCTCCCCAAATCTCTGGTTTGCTTCCTCTTGCTGAGCACCATGATGTGTGGCTGTACACGTTTTTATGAATCATCCGTCATGTCAGAGGGTTTGGCATGGACCTAAAAGGAGACAGCGCTTATGATCAGTCTACACTCCGGAACTGGAAAAGCACTTTGTTATGGTGATTTCCAAAGTCTGTTTTGCCTTTTGAATCCATGAAAATTGTTCTATAACATTTGCTTTACCCATCTGTAGCCCTGGTTTTGCAATAAAGAATTTGGTAATGTGAAGCTCTGTATGTCTCTGTTTTTTGACTGCTGTGATTAAATACTGAAGGCTAAACACTCACATAGAAGTAAGGTCTATGGACTCGTTGTCCTGGGGCCTGCAGGGCATGTTCTGGCACTGGTTTGGCTCTGAAACGGGTGTGATGGTGATGTATAAGAAATGTATATAGTAAAAATAAAAATGACTGCAGATGTCTCAATGCAAAGGCCCTAGGTTCGAGCCTTGGTACCACACAACACGTGCACACAGAGTTCCCTTGTGAACTGTAGACTCTGAAGTCCCTGTGATGCTGTAATTAAGTGGCTGAGTATATGAAGTTGGGTTGCAGAGGAGAATTTTGGGTTATTTCTTCTCTGACTCTGACAGAGTCTTTTCATCTTTCTGTGCTTTAGATTTGTACTTTTTTTCCACATCTTTCTCTGGCCTCTTCCTGTTGCAGATTGTCTCAGGCTTACAGTGTTCATTCCCAAGTTCCACCCATCGTCTGTTTGCTAATGACTTTTTGATCTTTGATTGACTCCTCTCTCGTGAATATATAGGTCTATATGTTTAACTTCATACTTGGTTTTTTTTGTGTACATGTTTTTATGCACCTATAATCCTATGTTGCCCATGACCAGCCAGCCATCTGCTAGGAAAACTGGGACTGACTCTCACCTGATCTTTGTTCTCACTCTCCAAATGTTATCAGTGGTGCAGTCCTCTTGAATAGAATGCTTTCAATCTTCTCTGTGTGCGTCTTTAGAAAAGTGAGCTTCACTGGGATAGTTTAGCCTTATAGGCTAGAACGGAGTAGAACCCACACGTGGGTGTTAAGTGGTTCTGATTGCGAGACACATAGTTAGAAACGTGCACATGCTGGGTCGGAGGCGAGGAGCTGGGAGACTCAGCTGGTGCATTGGGGTGGCTGTTCTCACATCCGTGAGCTGACAGACAGGAGCACAAGTGTTTCACAATGGGAACTCTGATGCCAAGTTTCTTTTTGTTAAGTCGTCATAGAATGAAATTGTACAAAGCCGGAGCTGCTCATATATTTTCATTTTCAAATGCACTTAAAAATTTTCTTTCTTAACATCTCACTAAAGAATCAATTTGAAAGGCATCAGAGACACAGAGGAGTCCTTCCCAGCACACAGAATGTGGATCCCCTACAGCTAATTGCTAAGGTTTGAAGTCCTGTGTCATTTGAAATGTTTGTGATGAGAAAAACCTTTTACTGTAAATCCAGAAAATTAACCTTCCTAATAGCAGACCTATTGTTATCATCTGTTCTATAGAAGGTGTGATGAAACCCTCCCTCTCGCACACCTAAACGTAAGCTTTCACACCGTTAGTCACCCTTTATTCTTAGACGTTCATTTCTTACAATACAGGCTGTTAAACTATTTTCACAATTATATATTTTATATTAAAATATTTTCTAAAATACTGTAATCTACCTTTGTGGGTTACTGTGGTTAGGGTGGGCAGCACAAGTCTAAATCAAATGTGCTTCTCAGGTACCTAACGTCTGTCTCCAGACGAGGAGTGGTGTCAGATGGAGATCAAGGGCTATGGTAAAGCGAAGAAAGAGTTATGGAGAGATAACCATGGCAAAGCAGAAAGACCTGCCCCGGTGACTGAGGGAGGGGTCTGTTATGGTTTTAATATAAGCATGTCTTTGTATCTAAAAACTGGTTTAAGAAAATGTGTCTAATTGCCAAGTTGACAAGGGGTAAAATGCTATGGTTGATACATTGTGTCAAGTTGGGGAGTCTAGGAGTTTAGCTGAGTGACTCAGGAGAAAGCTAAGGTGCTTACTTCTGAGCCTGTAAAAGAGGAGGCCATAAAAAATGTGTGAGAGGTACAAGCTCCCTGGGTGGGGATAGCCTGTTTACAATATAAGGGAAAAAGAGAGGCTGCTGACCTGGCATTCCTCCCCTTTGCTGGTTGTTTTGCTGTGCTCTGCTGCCATAAACAGTTTGCCCTCTGCCATGTCCCACTCTGCCTCTAAACCAGCCAAGTATGGACTAAAACCTCCACAAACTGTAAGCTAAATAAACCTTTCCTTCCTTCATTTTTGGCGTTGGGTATTTTGTCTCAACAACGAGAAAAAAGTAACCAAAACAGGGTTGGAGCTCAATACTTTGGGGAACCCCATGGGGCAACATGGGACTCCTATTGAGTCATACGAAGTATCTGTTTGCTGCCATTTGCCTAATTTATGGAGTGGACTGAAATCTGGTAGAAAACCAAACAGTCAATGAGGATAAGTGGTTTCATGTTAGTGAAAATTATGGTTTTCCAGATAAGACTGAGAGACATGGAGTTTTAAACATTACTGAAGATGGGTTCCTACATGTTGCGTGTGTCATACGGAAGAAAGCTTCCACAGTAGTAGATATAGAGAAATTCAGAGATGGAAACATGGACAGGATGTGGGAAAAAGAAGCTTTTTAATCAATATATCCTGGATCTTCAGCTCATTTCAACTTGACCCCATTATTACTATTTATCAGAAGGTATTAAGGCAATTCACTGCTCTTCTGGGACATCAAAAACTGACCAATATTGGGCGGGGTGGCGCATGCCTATAATCCCTGCCCTTGGGAGGCTGAGGCAGGAGGATCGTTGTGTGTTTGAGGCCAGCCTGGGCTACAAAGTGAGCTCAAAGCCAGCCTGAACTGTAGTGAGATTCTGTCTCAAAAAGACCAAAAAAAAAAAAAAAAAAGTGACCACAGAACAGAATTTTTGCATCCAAAATTTTATGATATGACTCCTAAATAATCCCTTATGTTTCCACCCTCTTCATAGGTAGTCCTGAACCGTCCTGTCATAACTTCAGGTGAAACTCCCGCTTTGGCCAACATGCGAAACTCATCGTGCTGTTTTAGCTTCTATACCATCTCAGTGAAAACAGTAACAGTGCATGCTAGGGTAGTGCTGGGTACAGACACCCAGCTGCACATTTGCATGTCACTAGAATGGA
Organism: Dinomys branickii; assembly: GCA_004027595.1. Classification (NCBI taxonomy): domain Eukaryota; kingdom Metazoa; phylum Chordata; class Mammalia; order Rodentia; family Dinomyidae; genus Dinomys; species Dinomys branickii. The sequence continues at coordinate 25,167 of PVLD010004500.1, forward strand.
ATTTGCTATCCTATAATTCCTGCTATAGTGACAGTGATCGCCAAATTGAAGCAAGCCAGTGCTAAAGAATACTTGTTCAGAAATTTTACAATTTCTAATTATTTCTTATGGGAAATTTTAACAAAAATAGAGAGAATAATATACTAAGTTCCAAATATCCATTAACCAGATTATCCTATTCCGGACTACTTTAATACATGATCAATGCTTTCACTGATGTTTTGAAGTTTTGGTTTCTCTATTATGACACACTGCATTTTGAATATATAGCAATAGTTTATATTTGGCCAAATATACTTTTCCTTCTTTATGCTCAATTAATGAGCAAATTGCTTACTGAAAGTTTACAAGTTGAAGTACATGATCTTCCTCCAGGAATTTGGAGAGCAGCATGTGCTTCTGTCACAAGTTCCTGGAAGAGCTTTCTAATTACCTTGCTCTAGTTTGGGTACTCTGCCACGCATTTATCTGATCACTCAGTTTTAACAAGTTCCATGTGTATTGAACATTCGAATATAAACATCACAATCTAAAGTAGTTCATGGTCTATAGGAAACAAAATATTTAAAAGGTATTTTGTAGGGAAATGGTAAGAGATATTTGGTTGCAATTTCAAGATTATGTTCCCCGTGTCTTGGCTTTACATTACGAAAGAATTTTAACACTTGTGGTTTACTTAGTTCTAGAGAACAGTTGACACCATTCATGTTTATATCTTTATTGTAACAACAATCATACAATTCACAAATACAATGCAAGTCTTTAAATTCAGAGTTTTACCCAATAGAAATTCCCAACCAAAACAATAAGCACAAGGTTCTCAATGTAATTAGGGTACAGAAAACATTTTTAAAGTCACCTATATGTAGAAGGAATAAGTGAATGAACAAATGCATGATTAGAGCAGAATAATAAAGTAATAATATTTATATTTCCACTTGAAAGAAACTTTAGGTAGTAGAATTACATTCAAATATTATCTACCCAATGAAAAGATTCTTAGATTCAGAGAACTGATACCTTAAAGACATGACATTAACCACTTATTCTCATCTTACCTTTTAATATATGAAAATTAAATGAAAAATAAGGCCCATTGACATTGCTCTTGTAATTTACACAAGGCAGGAACACAGCCTATTCATGTGACCCCTTTAGTATTGTTCTTTGCTCACAGCATAATGCACCCCAATTATAAATGATGAGGCAAATGAGCATAACATTTGAAAATATCATGTAGTTTTCTGTGGTTGCATTCCATTATCAATTACCACTCTAAAAGTATGACCTAAAGGAATCCTTCCACAGAGTAAAATTCTAACATGTTCTTATCTCGATGGTGCATGTGCCACTAGTTTTGTATATTGGCAGGAATTGGCTCATTACTTTTAATTACTAAAGAGATGTGTCTTTGATGGGATAGTGCCATCTGGTTCTTAGCTGCAATCCTGGAGCAATAGTAGTTAACTTAATAAAGACAAAAGTAGTCATAACTTCAAGGACCACTTTGGTATGGTTAAGGGACAAAGGGAAAATATGGTTCCAAATAATTTCCTCCTTTGTCAGGGCTAGCAGTGATGGCCCTGCAGTCCCTCGTCCCTGGGAGGATCAATGCAATGCAGAGAGAGTGATTTCATCTCAAGTGTAGCCTCACAGGTGCTGTAGAAGGCCTTCCTCCTTAGGGTCTTGCCCACAGACCTAGTTATGATTTTTTCCCCTTGTCTTTTCCCTGGGGGAGGAGGTTTGACTGTAGAACACTCAGAGCTACAGACTCATGCAGTCATTTCTCCTTTGGAGGCTCTGTGTGAAAATCAACTTGTGATAGCACCCTTAGCGTAATCACTATTCTTACATTGAATAATTGTCCCACACAGGTCCAGTGCGCTCAGTCCTTGTCCAGCCCAATCCCTTGTACTCCGCTTGTTGTTCACACGAGCTAGAGCTATGGCCTAATTATGTGACTCTTTCAGTATAGTTTTTCTTTTGTACAGAGAACCCCAAATCCGGCAACATTGTATGAGTTATCAGAAGCAGCTGCCTTTTGCAGAGTTATTCAAGACTGTTCTAGTCCAGGATCCCATCACAGACCTGCCAGCACGACTGGTCCGTAGGACTGTTTCCCAGCTCTGACTCGGATCTTCCTTGCAGTCCTGTAGACCCCAGCCTCCCGCCTGCCTGGGACACCACGTCGGCACAGGTAGCGTCAAGTGCATAGTCACTTGCCCGTTTATCCCCATGATGGGTTCTTACAGTAACGCGCTCCTTGCGATCAGAAGTTAACGTGTTTATAATGACACCCCTGAGGTAATACAAGGGATAAACGACACAAGAAGCTCTTGCTTGTGCCCAGGCATTTCAGAGAATAAAATTACACCCATCCCCTCACCAACTCCTAAATGCCCGGAAAGAAACATAAATTCTTGACCAGTGAGTAGTGTAATATTGTGCGCCATATGTTTCTACTCTTTTTTTCCTCTTTATGTATATCTTCAGTTCTGATAAGGACAACATTTGTTAACCTTAAAAGTTTAGGCAAATATATGAATGATCAGGGTTGTCCGGGCCATGAAGGCATTTTCATTTCACAAACCCCAGTCCTTCTTAATGACACCTGTGACACCTGTCAGTTCAAATCAATGACTATTTCTACCCCCAACCCATTTGTTTACAGGGGTGTTCACTCAGTGCAGGATGTGAGCCACATTCTATGCTAGATTCTGAAATTTCAAAAGGAAAACACTCATGATCTTTATTTAGTTAGGCAGAAAACTTTAGATAGATCATTATGTAGTGCCATAGTTAATTTATTCATAAGTAGTTTATGATTGTGAAGGGCTGAGCAATCGACTCTGGTGAAATCTTTCCAGCTGAGTTCAAAGAGTAGTTTAAGTTCAACAACTGAATAACAAAAAGGAAACAGACTTTTAAAAGACAAAGCACGTACAAAGACCTAGAGACTTGAGCAAATGTGACCTATTCAGAGAGGAACAGCTAGGGGCTGCCCGAAGAGTTCTCTGAGAAGTGGCAGAAAAATGGGGGCCCAACATGGACAGTAAAGCTCCTGCATACGCCGTGGTGAGGATCTGAGGACCATTCTATAAGTAAGAGCGGGTCATCGAATTACTTTGGGAAGGCAGGGATGCAAGCATATTTAAGGCGCAAAGTTTCATCAGCTTACAAAATTTGAGAGAGCGGGTTATAAAGGGTGGAAGGTGGAGGCAGGTGAATCACTGAAAATTGCAATAACCCAGAAGAAAGCGTATCAAGACTGGAATTTAGGAGACAGAGCGAGATAGGAAAATACAGAGGTCATTTTGGGAGTCACAGACTGTCCAAAACCCAGAGAATTCGGGCCATGGAGCCTTCAAAGATGAGGCTGGGGACCCAGGTGAGGCTGCCTTTGAACCCTGGGCAGTGAGTTACCTGGCAGAGAAAGTAGCAGAAGTCACAGATGATGGGTGTATATTTGCTTTATCTTTCACTTCTCCCACGAACTTTACAAAATAAAGAACATTATATCCATTTTCATTTAAGATGATTGAGGCACAGGTAGAGTGATTTTAAATAACTTACCCAATGTTACAAGAAGACATGATTGAACCACAATTTTAATCTGCATCTCCCTGATTTTAATGCAACGTATTCACTCTGCCAGATTGATCCGCAATATTTGTAGAAAGTTTTTGTGTTAGTTTGCAGACTGAACGATCGAATTGGCCACGTATATCATTGTGTATGAGGAAGTTTTTTCTTATTTTGCATGTTTTTCGCGGCTTTGTACATCGATGACACGTAAGCTCCTGTGCAGGGCCAGTATGAGGAAAGGGGGCTGCTTCAGTGGGACAGGACGTGGAACCATATAAATGAAGACAGAGGAGGAGATAAGGGTGACTTCCCCTCCCCCCTAATTATAATAATATAAATGACATTGTTTCTCCTCAGCGTCTGCAGGGTAAGAGGGCACCGCCTAGTCTTCCAAGATTGCTCTTTCAACCTTACTGAACTCCTTGTGAGCCTAACACAGAGTGCCCAGCAGCTCGCTAATGGAGTTTTCTTGTTTTTCGTTCATCGTGGGCTTAAGAGAACACATTTCAAAACAGGCAGGATAGAGAAACCCAACTGACATCATACCACATGTGACCTCCACTGTGTATGTCAGGGTCATTTCCAGCTGCAGCACTGTGAGAAATGCATTCCATCTCTTCTTTCCAATTTAGATTGCACGCTCCTAAGAACTGAAGATTGTCTCGGGATGGTTTTGTGTGCACGTGCCTGTGGAGTTGTATCCCAACCATTGTTTGCCAGGTGCTTAAAGAGATTATAAGGTGAGTTAATTTTCATAAGGAGTTCACACAAGGTCCATGCTGTGCTCTTCACTGATGTCTCAGCAGAACTCACTGACTTCATTCTCAAGCGATAATTGTACAATATTTTTAATAAATTAGACTTGAGAAAATACAGGAAAGGCCACCACTCTATTTCCTGAGTACATATGGGGGCCCCGGAGTGAGAACTACCCCTTGGGAGTAGGTGAGTAGAGCCCAGCAGTGTGTAGAGCTCGCGGTACCTTTGGAGGGGTGGGAAGGTTGGGGCCTGGGTTCCAGGGTGGGAGAGTTACATACAGCAGCCTGGTCAGAAGAGGAGCCACGGGCCTGCTTTTGAGCTGGGTCTGGATTCACACATGGAAAGTTATTTTATTTATTTTATTTGTTTTGTTTTAAAGAGAGTAGTAAAAAAAAAAAAGAGCAATATCAAAATACAAACAAAACAAAACAAGAACATTAAAAACGGTATGAGGTTTCAAACCAAATGATAGGCATTAATGGTGGTTATTATATTACATATTGGTATCTTTAACAAAGTTGCTCAGATTACCATATGCAAGACTGGAAGACTGATCAAACCATTAAAGAGAATAAGAAAGTAATAATGTTTTTAAAAATTAGAGACAACACAGAGTTTCACCAGACAGGATGGTAGGAACTCACCAATGGTTGACATACTGCATAGTGTTGTTTTCACATCAGTTGCTCAGATTATCAGACACAAGGATGCAAAACTGGCCAAAATATAAAAAAAAAATTCAAGCACTAACTGTTCCCCTCAACAAACCACCAGATCTCAGTAGTACAGTTATCCCAGCTATCCTTCCACATGCACACATGTGTACATATTGCCTTAGTACTTTCCTTTTCTCCTTTCCCTCATCCCAGTTGTTCCTTCCTTTGCACAATTTCTTTCCCTTTCCTCTTATCTACTATACATTTTGGGTTTATTTACTCGTTCATGTTCTTACACCAGGGAGACAATATGATGTTTAAATATGTGGGTCATAGTTGTTTCACTTATGAGTATGGTCTGTAGTTGCATCTTCTGGGTATTTTTCCAGAAGAATTAAAAACATCATACCACAGTGATATACATGTACCCATGTTTATAGCAGCACAATGTGTTGTAGCTAAATATTGGAAACAACTCAAAGCCCATCCACTGAGGAATGGATAAAAAGATGCGGTATTTTTATACAGTGGAGTATTACTCAGCTATGAAAAAGATAGGCTATTTCATTTAAGATTTGTGCATATTGGTAAAAGGCACTGATGGAGATGGACCCAAGTGCTATGTGCACAAAGCACACACACAGAGCTACCTCCATGTGCCACATGGTGTCATATTAAGAACAGAGGAAAAAAAGAAGAACTAGATGCACTCTTAAAAATATTCATTGCATTTTTTTCCTCCTTCACTATAAAGGAAATAATATATATTGTTTCATTTTTAATTCTTTAACTTACACTATGCTCTCTGAAAATTCTACTCTGTCAATAAAATCTAATTTATCTGGACATATTTGTAGGTTGCTGTAAGGGTTGATATTATAAAGTGAAATTACAAAGTGACAAATACTTTGTTTCTGCAGCAGGACCTCTTTTCTGAGACACAGTGAATAAATATGCTGGGACAATCGGAAAGAAGCAGATTACCTCAGACTAGTCAGTATGTCTAGCCTTTCTGAAGATAATGCCTTCCCATTGGAGGGGATGAGCCTTGCAGAGGCATTCGTCTCATTATTATGGTTTGGTTCTGGATATTACCCCAAAGGCTCATGCAGTCATGGAGTGGACTGCTAGTTTATGTCGGAATTATGGGAGTGAGTGCTGCATCCTCCCTGAGACGGTTAGTTTACATACAATGTAAGGGAGAGAAAGAGGCTGCTTGCTGCTACTCCTCCCCTTTTGCTCTTGTTGCTTTGCTGTTTTCCACCATCATAAACTGTTGTCCTCTGCCATGTGCCACTCTGCCTTGGACCCAGCCGAGTATGGACTGAAACCTCCACAGACTGTGAATTAAATAAATCTTTCCTCTCAATTTTGGGCATCAGATATTTTGTCTCAGCAACTAGAGAAAAGTAACAAAGACACTCATAAAGTACTGCAGAGACCTTGGCTCTGTGAGTCCTAGCATGTAACCAGCAGAGAAGAAAGCAGCAGTGGCTGAACAGAGAGCAAAGAATGTGAGGAAGGTGGGGTCACACGGTGCTCAGTTCTAACTCATATTTTTGCCCATTTCCTTTCATCTTTCCCAAATGTGCTAAAAAGAAGTCTTCTCCACATGAATTACAAAGAAAAAACTGTGGTAAAAACACTGAAATAAGTGGCCAGGACAGAGGGATAGTCAGAAAAAATATTCATGTAGAAACTGTCATTTCTCCACCATCCTAAAAATGTGGATGAAGGAAAAGTAACCCTTACACGAGTTTTCTTTCATTGCTTGCTCCTCAGAGAAATGGAACAGGCTGTGCTGTTCAGGAAGCTGGTGACTGAGTGGAGAAGTTGGTAGACCATGTACCAGCTCCTCATTTTCTTTATAGGTGCCTGGGGCATTGGAGCATTTGGCAGGGCGGCCCGGACATCTGCTGGCCCAGTCGAACGCTCCCGTTTCCCACGTGCTACTCTGAAGGATAATACTTGTAACTCTGTCCCTGCCTAAGACTTAGTCACTTAATATTCCCGGAGGTGGGAGCTGTCTCACTGAGATAGCATTATTTTGTTTCCTTGAGTCTAAGTTCCAGAAATGGCTGTAATACTCATTTATACGAACATGCCACCATGATTTATATAGACAGAGGCCATTACAGTGATTCAGTGTTCCAATCATCTTGATAATGGACCCTAATTATTACATTCTTCTAGTACCTAAAAACAATTGCAAACCAGAGTAAAAACCGTTTGAAGAACAAGAATATTATACTTCTATTTTTGTCACAACTGTGATTTTTGAAGAAAAAAATAAGTGAGAACTGTTAATTATGTAAATCTCAGATGACCTTGGTACTCTGAGCCGGCTTCAGGGACAAGGCTGTTGCTAACACTTTAAAGTTGTGCTCTGGGAACTGTAGAAAAATCTACTCAGAGAACAAATCTTGGTTGCCAAGATCAGGGATTAAGAAGTGATTAGATATTTTTCTTCTTTGAAAACTGAGACCCAAATCTCACCTTCATCCTTGTTCTTAGGGGAGCATTCACCCATGAGTCCTTACTTTCTGTCTGTCTAATGCCTGTGCTTCTGGTTAGAAATGCAAAGACAAAAATGTGTAGACTGGGCTGTGAATTTCCCTATTGATGGAGGATGCCGGCCTCACAAGAAGAGATAGGGCGGATTCCCGTCCTGATCAGCCTCCTTCCTCTGGGAGGGTTTCTTTCCTCCACGTGTCCTGCTCCCCTCGCCCTTGTCTCTCCAGACTCCTTCTGTAAGGCGAAGTTTACTCATTTCTCCTTCCACCTTCCACTTCTGTTTGTTAGTTCACGTACTGATCAGTTTGTCCACGCCTGTCCTCATTCCTGCTGATGGCGTTGTTATTCTTTTTATTTCTTTTATATTTTCTTCTGCATCCAGTGCTTTACAGTCAAATTTCTTTCTTGTTTAACCTACAGGGATTTTTAGGATGGGAGATAATTTCTCAAGAACAGAACTTGATATGTTTGATGTAAATGGAAATTACATATCCACAAGCCTGTTTTTCAAGACCTGCTGCACCCTCTGTCCCTGTCCCCTCTATGCCCGTCCACTGTCCACACCCATGTCCACAGTCAGCCACAAAATGGCCGCAGACATATCCACGCCCACTTCACGGGTGCGTCCACATCGCTAGCCAAGCTACGGCCCCAGACACTTCCACGTTCGTGTACACAGCCACAGCCACCTTCTTCAGCTTCTCACTGTACCATTTCCGTCCCCATAGATACCCTTAGCTTTGTCTTACCCCCACTTTCATTATACCCCTTGTCATGTACTCATAAAAAATGTAAGTTGTAAACACTATATAGCTGATTTTATTTTCTTCTTAAACTACTACCCCACTAGATGTTGAAGACATTCATACTTTCCAATTAATGACACACTTGTCTCTCCTGGCACATTTCTTTTCTGTATATAGTTAGCTCTCAATTCATATTCCCATCAGGGCTGGCTTAAACAGTCATCGATTATATGACTCAGGCTCTTTTAGAAAATTCTTAGTCACTTAGATGTCTTCCATCTCATTGTTATTTTTAAAGAGAGTTATACTGGCTTGCCAATTGCAACATTGGGGTCATGTGACTTGGATAGTCATCCATATTGTGACACACCCTATAAAAGAATCCATTTTTATAGTTTGCCATATCTTTGACGTACAGCCAAGATGGTGATCCTTATAGCAACAAAGATCTTATAATTTGCAGCTCTCTGGGGCTTTGAACATGTCCCTAAAACACAGCTGAGGCCCATCAAGGTGACGGAGCGGGTCACATCCAAGGGTAAGTAATGGTGCTGCTTTTGTGCTCTGTGATGTGGAGTGACGCAGGGAGGAAGACAAGAATACAGATACTCTAAGCCAGTTACAGTGTTAAGTGCAAAGGCAGCCTCTTCTCGGCGACTCCAAGAGTAAGCACGCAGCACGCCATCACTCACCGGAGGTTGTAGACTTACTACGTGGCAGAACTCTCAGTCCTGCCGAAGTTAGAACCTACTTTTTCTTTTTTCGTTGAAATTTGTTTATTTATTTATTTTTACGTGTTCACAGTACACAATTATTAAATTTATTATGGGGAGTTGATACATTTACCCAATATATCTTTTTTTATTTTAAAGAAATGAAAAGTAAACAGTAAAAACAATGGTATAAAATTTCAAAACAAGATTGTAGGAGAGTAACAATGGTTAGTATGTTACAGAACTGTTATCTGCAAACTATTTGCTCATATTACAAGATGTAGGAATGAAACATTGATCAAGCAACATAGGCATAAATCTTTCTTTTCAATGAACTAATAGCAATTAGTAGTACAATTTCTCTTAACTAATATGTGTATATTCAAATAAAAAAAAAAACCTGTGCTCTTACAGCAACACATTGTACTGATTCCCTACATTCGTGATTCTTAAAGTCACTGTGCTGGAATAACTAGCTAGAAATCCTATTTTACTGTCCTTTCTGCTTTCCCATGAGTCTCCCCTTTGGTCTTGCCACACCAGACCCTTTGGCTCTTCATCTTCCACACCCCAGTGCTGCCACAGCATTTGATCTTTGTCCCCGGGTTTTAGTTATTCACTCATCTTTCATGAGTCTGTTCCTGTTCCTCTTGGAAGGTCCTTGTGACTGGATCTACCCGATGCAAGCTTATTCCATGGCAGGGTCTTTGCTATAGCCCCCATGCAAATATGTGCCATGCAGTACAGCTCTGCAGGATCATGCCACCACATGGGGATTTTGATGAGTAATTCCTCAGGGAGAAGCATGCAGCAATTTCTTATGGCTCAGGAACGTGACCCCCCTTGTTACTTGTCATTTGCTCAAAAGAACAATTTTAGAATGTCTACATTGAGAGCTCTTATGATTGAGTTGGTCTGTTTATGAGAAAGAGAATATTTTAAGGCAGTGTTTACCCTGCTTCAAGTAAAATGGACTTACAAGAAAATATGACTCCACCAAATCATTTGTTCTAAGCCTCTCTGATCTCATGACATTTTAATGCAAACTCTAACAATATTTCCTCCAAACTCTTTATGGTTAATGATGTTTAAATTATTCTCCATTATGTACTTTATGGAAACACATTCTCCTATATAAAAATGAGAATAATTTTTAGCAGTAGACTGCACTTAATATGTTAGATTTAATAAACAAAGTCACATTTGTATGGGGGACATTTTCTCAGAACATAATAAATATGACAGGTTGGTTATGAGGAGCTTAGGTCCTTTATGTATGTGGGAGCTTAAGAACTTGTTACCTACCTTGACGCATTAATTCAAGTACTTTGCGAAGTGAAACTTCTCCTTGTCTGCAAAACACTGTGAGCCATTTAACACATGACAAGCCTTTAGATCACATTGCTTCTGTGATTCCTCATTCTGAATGTAAATGCACCTCTGCAGTTCCTGCTGGTTAGAATATTAAAACAGGAAATGCTTTTGGTACTATCACATTAGCCTGTGTGTACAAAACACATGTTTGTTGCTCATATTATCAGCCTTTGCTAGTTTTTTTAGTAGATTTACTGGATCCCAAGGTCAATTTTCAGAAAAATCACTTCATCTCCAAAGTGAAATTGCTTTTTAGCCAGTATGTGATGAGTGAATGAGCATTTGGCAAATTCCTTTTTTGATAATGGTTTTTCTCTGCCCTGCTAACTGCTCTGGTTAGATAATTAGACTTTGTGGTTAAAATCAGATTCACCGGAAAGATTTTCTAATGCATTGTTAGGGTCTTGCCTCTATTCTACATAATGCTTAAAAATAGTATTTTTCATGCATACCCATTGGGAAGTAAGTATGAAACTTTAAACTAAGGACAACTTTATGACATTAACTAGGGAAAAGTGTACGAGGACCCTGAGTCTATTTTACTTTAAATTCAGAAGGTTGCTTCTATCATTTCTTATGGCTTTATTATTTATAAATCCTACTTGATTCCTTGTCTCAGCTAGACCAGGCAGTATATTTCTTCCCAAGGCTCACTCTTCAATGCTTGGTTTATTATAACAAATTTATTTCTGATATGATTTCTTTCCCTTTCTTTCTGCTTGATTCTTTCCCTAAAACTCAGCAATCTTCTTCTTCCATCTCCTGATGTTTCTCTCTGCTACTCCTGGTCAAGTCTTTGGTGAATGATAGTTTAGATTATTGAAGCTAAAAACAAGCTTAAATTCAACAAATTTTCAAGAGTTCCATAAATACTTTCTAATATTTAAGGAAAGTAGAAGTCTTTTGGACAAAAATCTCTGCCTACAAACACATATAAAAGCTATTTGGAGAGTCACAACCTGCATATCGTATTAGCCACGTTTCTTTGGGACACAGTACACACTTCAAAAGAGAAAAGATTTGTTTTGGCTCCAGGTTCAGAGGGTTTAGTTGATGGCTGGCTCCAAAGCAGAAGGGCCTGACAGGGGAAAGGTGCTCAGCCCACAGCACCCAAGAAGTGTGCAGAAGGCCAAAGAGCCGAAGCGATAAAGGAAGGGGCTAGGACAAGCACTCAGCCCTCCACGTTATCCCACCCACCTCATCTAACTACAGCACGTGCAATCATGAACTCAGTGTGTTCAGCCACTCACCTTCCTGAGGTCTACCTCTGAGCGTAAGACTTTGGAGGAGATTGTAGGTCTCAGCCAGAAGACTTTGCCTTTGTACTCCAAGAGACTTATTGTCATCTCACTATATCAAATGCATTTAGTCCATTTCCGAGGGTCTCCTAAGGCTCAACAGTTCCAGCATTGTGAGAAGTTTGAGTCCAAACTTAAAGCACACTCTTAGCTGTGAACTCCTATAAAAATAAAAAAAGAATGTTAAATACTTCTAATACACAATGGTATAAAATAAACATTCTCATTCCAAGAGGGAGGCCAAAGGGATTAGGAAGTAATCAGACAAAATCCATCAGGTCAAGCATTAAAGCTTCATGGTAGTGATTTGTGATATCCAAGGTGCTTGGGTCCTATGACCTTGCCGTTTGCAGCCCACCTGGTCTCCCCCTTGGACTGACAGTTCTCAGTGTTTGCAGCTGTCTTTAGGAGACCATCCACACTCCTGCCATTTCCAACTTCCTGGGGTTTCCACTGTAGTACCTTTGACATCACTCTCACAGGTTTGCACACTGTCCAGATAGGGTCATGCTGCCCGGCCTCCAAGACCTTCTGAAATCTGCAGTGACTTCTGAGTGCCTGGGTGTCTGAATTCAGGCAAACATTTCCCTAAGCAGCTTTGAGTGTAGAGAGTACCCTGGATCGTCTCAAAGCAGTCTTGCAGAGGACTTTCCATTTCACACCCTTGTCTCTGTGACAGATGGCCTTAGGGCGTCTTTCCTATTGTCTCTGTGCAAAGTACTTGGCTTTTTATAAAGATTTTACTAGTATATGTTTGTGACACACGATAATTAATTGTGGGAAATGGATAGACATACAGACAGATAGATAGAATCTTCATCATTTTTGAAACCCTCTCTTCCCTCTTCCCACTTCCTAGATCCTCTACCTCATTTCCAAATGGTGCCAGTCTTTTCAGAAATCGCACTCTCCTTGGCTCCAGTTTTACAGACATTTTTGGGGAGAGGCAAATTGCAATTTTATTGTAGTGTGTCTCTGCTTGTTGCCTCTTACTCTTACTGCAGACCTGGATAAAAGCAGCCAGAAGCACCCATGCCACAGTCTGAATGTTGAGCTGCCTAGAATTTCCTCCACTATATTATCTAATCTGCCCCTTTAAATTCAGCTTCATACCAAGTCCTAGAACTTGAGCAGAATGCAGACAAATTCTTTGCCAGAATGTAACATGAATGGCCTGTAGTCCAATTCCCAATAGAGTTCTCATTCCCATCTGAGAGTCCTTACCTTGGCATTTACTGTCAAAATTCCTATCAATATTCTTGTCTTCTGAACTCTGACCAAATTACCCATCAAGCTCTGCTTACAACTTTCTAGGACTTCTGTAGCCCGTACCTCTAAATCTTTCCAAGCACATCAGACACCATTAGATGTTAGAGAAGACACACACAGTAGTCCAGGATTCTGTGGCATCTTTCAGTTTATCACAATGCTCCAGCATTGTGTAGATTCTCTGAATGAGAGATTTTGTACTGGTTGGAGTTGTATCCTATATCTCTAATGGCTGATGCAAGAACTGTTAGCATGGTTTCAGATGCCCCATCTCTATTGTATCCCAGATTCTTAAAACACCTTGTATATGACAGATATCAGAAAGGATTATTATCTGACTACTAATAGGAAATATTTGAACATATCTAGTTGACATAATATAACAATAATGTTCAATCCTTTACAAGAGACTGTTGACAAAATGTATGAAAACCACCACAAATCTGCATCCTGCTATGCACTACTCTCAAAATAATGTCCTATTTTTCTCTTTCTATCTCAGACAAGTTGAAATTTATCAAGTATTGGCCTTGTCTCAGTTATGAACTTTAGGGAGTTTCTTATATTCCATGCTTGGGAATTTAGCCTCAACTCATATAGAAGCCATCATGATTTTTACCTGATTTCTGTTCCACGTAAATATCCATCCAATCCTTGATATAGGAGGATGATTGTAACAGTTGCTTGTAGTTTGGAAGGGATGTGGAGGGAAGGGGGAAACACAGACACAGAAAAAAAGAGTTCAATGTTCTATGCAGTTGTCAACTGAGGACTAAAAAGATCTGGACAATGCAGCGGAAACCTAGAAGAGAATGCGTATGCAAGAGCGTAATTAAGTCCACGTGGAGGCTGTCAGAATGGACCGGGTAAGCCAAAGACATGGAGGAGTCCCAGGTACACTCTGGCCTTTCTGTGTTGCTAGGAGTGAGTTCACACCACAGAGAAAAGAAACACTGGAGAAAACTTTTACAAAGGCTTAGGTTTTGCAGTCATGGGTTGTTTACTCTTAGTCTCAGGCAGATCTTCTAGTCTTTTGTGTGGCTGGAGGCCCTTTCAGTGTTTGGGCTCAGTACCACCTGGGTACAATGGAATTATGGGCTCAGTGTTTTCTCCTATAAAATGATGCACTCTAGTCAGACTAAAAATCTACAACTGCTTTTATTAATGTTTCACATCTTCATCCAATCAGTTACAAAGTCCTATCAGCTGTTCTATCACCCTCCCATTTCACCCACCACGCCTAGGACAGTTGCCGTACTTCTGCTCTCAGTCCTCTTCTCCAAGCTGAAGTTGGAGTCCGAGATACAAACTGGACTACGTCATTCCTCTGCTGGAAACCTTTAGCAGCTTCTCACTTCAGTAGGGCGATACTCAGACCATTTATCACAGCCTGCGCAGCCTTTGAAAGCATGATTGTCTCGTTTCTTTGCCCTTATCTAGTGCTCTATTCCACCTCATCTACTCCTGAGCGAGCGCATCACATACAAGCTCTTTATTACGCCCCAGCCACGTTATAAAGCCCTTCCTGTCTGCGGCCTGTGCTCCTGCCTTTTCCTCCTCCCTGCAGACCCACACTGACAAGTGGCCGGCTCCCCGATACCTGCGCCTCCCAGTCATATTTGAAGCTGTCAGAGTAGGCCTTCCTGACTTTCTAATTGAAGCAATCATTATCTAGCTCCACATTATTAGATGAATTTTTCATTTTATCTTTTTAAATTTATATGTTTTTTCTTTTTTCTGAACAGTACATGCCATCTAGAGTATTAAGTTCGGTAAGATCAGGCATCTTGCTTCTTTGGTTATTGTTTCTTTGAAAAGTTCTCACCATAGATGTTGCATTCCTTAAAAATTTGCTGGATGAATGTGTGACATAATGTATGAGTTAGGACAAATTTAACTGAAAGAAAATGATATTGAAAAATTATCTGTAAGCTTTCAAAAACTCATTTCAGATTCCTATGTTGATTTCTAATCATGGTAAGAGGTCCTTCTGGACCGGGAGAGCGTAAGCTATAGGAAGTAAAAACAACAGACTGTGTGGTAAAAGGGGTGGGCACAGCCCCAAAGAAGTATTTTTCCCTGATAATATTCTCTGGTAAATATCTCTTCTCTGCCAAATACCATCTGATTTTCCTGTTAACATGCTTATTGAGGAAATCCACCCCTTGTTTCCTACTTTCAAAAGAATAAATTGTCCTTACTGAGCCCACCCACATCCAACCACTCTGCTATCCCTTCTTTTCTCCCCGGAGAAGCCCAGAGACATACTCATTGGCAGCTGAACTCTTCCACACCTTTGGCATTTGCAATACCAAATCCAAAGTGGACAGTTTTGAAACACTGCAAGTTGATGTCACTAAAGATGTTTGAGCGTCACCTTTAGCTGGGCCCCTGTGCTGTCCGCTTCCACCATAGTCTCCCCTCTCGCCTAGTCTGTGCATCATGTGTGTGATGAGTGTGTTTGTTAAGAAACATGCGAAGTACTGTTTGAACAGAGAAGGACTCACTAGCCTGTGTGGTAGTGAAAGATGAGAGGCTCTACAAGGTTCCCCCCAGAAACTTTTTCTAAGTTGAGTCTTTGAAGAGGAATATTAGTTTTCAAAGAGATGTAAACATAGAGACATGTCCTCAAGTTTAGAAAAGAAGCTCATATTAAGTCACAGAGATATGAGAGTGTCCTGGCCTCAGAGTTTGTGAAAGAAAGACACTGTCAATGCAGACCTGAAAGGGGAGCACTGGTTGGACTACAGAATACCTTGTCTGACACATTGGGACCTCTGGGGGGAGTAGGAGGCAGCTAGGGAGACATGGAACACAGCAGCGCACTAGCACGTCAGCTGTATCTCTGTCTGTGGGGTACAAGACTGAAGGTAGTTGGGGGAAAGGGAGAAGCGAATGGCTCTCACAGAGTGAGGACTACCAGGCGAAGATGGCAACCTGGAAACTAACAGTGCCCCACTTTGATTTTAGTGGGAACAGGTCAGGCTGAGATGACTCAAAGAGAGAATCTGCAGCTCAAATGAGTCTGAGAATCTGTGACTGGTGTTAAGTAGTCCCGGTTCCCTTTCAAATGTCTAGTCTGCCTCTCCCTACCTGTATAGGTGCTTTGATACCTGTCGCTGTCCTCTCTAGCCTACTTCTGTTTTGTTTGTTTGCATGTGTCTTCCATCCCAGGGAGAATTTTACGGAGGCTTCCACGTCCTACATCCTCCTGTGCGTCTCTTGCAGCACTTCACACTTTGCAGAGTAATTGTTAGTGTAATAACATATGTTCTGACTAGCCTGTGACTTTTTCTAGTTTTTATTTTACTTTGTTGTTTTCCAAACGTAGATACCCTAGGATAATGCTCAGAACATAGTATTGTTTTATCACATATTTTTGAATGGAATCTTAGTCAACTTGAATAGCATGATATTTAACTGGCAAATATTTCAGAGAAAAATAAAGAAGCAAACTTCAGAAATTATCAACATTTAGGGTAAAGTATTATACAGTTTATATGGACAATAATGTGAATTATTGGGAGATCAGACGGTAGATGCTTCAGTCAGCTGTAATTTGGCTTAGCCTTTGAACAAAATTTATATTTCTTTCACAGCCTGGCTGGTGACATTACTCAACCTATAAATGGCAGACTAAGTCACAGAGGGATTGAGGACTGCACTGTGGATATCATAAAAGCCTTAGAAGGAAATCTGCAATTAGCAGCATGGATGCCTCAGAGTCACGTAATATAAAAATTTAGGAAGATTTATGGGCTGACAATTGGACTTTAATAATCTCTAGGGGTTTCAGACATACACTTTCAATCAGGTCTTCTGCTTCCAGTGAGATGATAAACACCAAGCCAGAATAGTTAGACAAATGACTGAGAGGCCCAGGAAGTCATTACTTTGCAGTTAAAAATCAATCAGCCCTTGCCTATCCTTCATGGGCGCATTGGGTATGGAAGACAAGCTATGTACTTCTGTATACCTCTCTATGTCCCCGTACCCCACAGTCACAAAGCATGGCATTATCACTCTGACTCTACTGGGCAGCAAAATTTTCTGTAGCATATTTAAGGAAAAGAAATCAACTAGGTGCCACATATTTTGAATTCAATATTTAATAACCAGAACAAAAATAGTCCAGCTTTTATAATTGGTGATGTGAAAAATTAACTAGTCTTACTGTAAGCCTTTATACATTCAAAGAAATCATCAAACTTCACAAGTGGGATTCTGTATAAGCACCAGATTCTACCCTAGTGCCTAAGCACTGTGAGTTTCGTTGTGGCAGCTGTCACTGTGTGGTAGAATATACAGTGACCTTATTTCTGTGTTTGATTGCTTCTTAAACAGAAACATGTTTTACAAGATAAGTAGTTGTCATCTTCATAAATATATCTTGTACATGGGAGAAGGAATTAAATACTGACAGGTACCAGTGATTCAATTGTACTTTTAATTGGTCTCTGAAAAATTTGTGACATTTTGTTGATAAAACAGAAAAGCCAAGAAAGACATTAACTATAAAGACATCTGAGCAGACAGAATTAGTGGCCTGACATAGAAATAACACTATGTGAGAGTGTCTACTTTGTAAACATCTAATTGGATTTGCACAACGTTTGTGAATAAATTCACAAGTTAAGACCAAATGCTATATGCTGGCAGGCATGGCTTTTACTGCTGTATTTGGTAAGATATCCAGGAGAGAGATCTGAAAATATCCCTAGAAGTTGTTAGATTATGATAAACTTTATGCAGATAGTTAAATGGATCTGGGATGGGCAGTCGCTGAGGACATTCTAGGCAGGAAGGCACTGGGATAACATATCATCATTCTAAAACCCAAGTCTTCCCTCCATAGGCTTGTGTCAAGCAACTTTGCTGGTCAACTAGTAAAAATACTCATCTCTCTTCTTTCATTGGTTAAACACTAGTGATTATTTTCTAAGAACTTCTTGTGCCACTAAGACTTACTTAAAATTTTATGGTCATGATTATGTTGGGGAACACAAATACATTTGGTGAATTTTCTTAAAGTTGCTTATTCTAGGGGAGCTCTTGTTACAGATCAGTAGGAAAATTTACTGTAAGCTTTTACATATTCCATGTTCTACCAGAAAAAATAAAACAAACAGGAAAATTATCAAAGTTTTTGGGGGAAGGTTTTAGTGCTGTATTGTTAACTCAGTTATGCATGACTTGAGAACTTCACAGAAATACAATTATGATAACCATTGTATGGGAAGAGGTAGAAGGTCCCTCCTCGAATCAAATCTGTCCAAGTAATGCTCCAACTGGAGGACTGCATGGTTTTCCCTTCTTTGTTCATTGAAACTCTTTCCACCCAGAAATGATTCCTCTGCCTCTTACATCCACATTGAAATAGATGAAATAAAACTCTACAGAAGACTTGGAATTTTCCTTGAATATTACTGAATTCAAGTTTCTTTTCAGAGTACAGGACAGCATTTCATACCCGAAATAAAGATCTTTTTTAAGGAAGTTATAAGGTCTTTTCAGACTCAAGTAGCTTTTTTCCCTCCTTCATGTTTCTTCAGATGTAACTTCTAAAAATCAAAACTTCTAGAATAGAGAAAACTCCACAGAATATGTGTTCCTTTCTAAGTTCATTTCCTCTAATGAAATCCATGAATCTGCTTTTAGCGATAAAGATACATTGAACCAAGATGCTCCACCTCTGCCCCAGACAGAAAAGTGTCTCTCAGGAAGGTAGTTTTGGTCACGGTAACTGGGAAGCTGGGTATTTTCTTTGTGGGGCATTCAGCTTTTGTTGGTCCATTTAGGATTTCTCTGATGGCTAAAAAACCAATAGTTCTAGAAAAAGTGTGTCTCTTTTTCTCACAGCCTAGACTGGCACTCATGATATCAATTCTAGACATTGTAAATCAACAGGAGCCTTAACAGCAGATTTCTCTGATTGCAGTACCTACTGAGCACCTTCCTTATGTGTGCAGAATTTCTCACATGATGAGTTTTGCTTGTCTAGGATAAAAGCCAGAAATTTACTTTTGCACTTTTCCTTGGAGTTAAGACATGGTCGTATGACACGGGCAACAGCTCCCAGACATCACTGGGGAGTTCGGTTTAGAGTGATAGAACGGAGGCAGTTGTACACAGGACACATCGGGGTGAGGGCCACAGAGGCAGTGGAAATGCATGGGCCCTTCAGAGGCAGACAGCAATGTCTGCAGGCCACACTATATGTAGCACTGGCCATGCGAGCTGAGAACTTCTGCTCAGTGGCAGTGGCTCTGTGCTTTTTGCTAGGCTGTCAGTATGGTGAATTTGGGGGGTCATTCCAAACTTTGTGGCCTCCAGTACCGATTTTCTTTGTGCAAGGCTGCCTGTGCACTACCCAACCTCCTGACCTTCATTGCCAGCTTAAAGAGTGAAGTACAAAGAATGGCTTATATTGATCATAACCAGGTCCTTGGCTAACGCCACCCCTCAGAGGAGCAGCTTTGTGTCCCCTCGTCAGTTCCTCATGAACACAGCAGGTAGCAAATGAAAGGTACTTCCGGGCTTTGGGTTCAATCCTACTGTATTTATTTTAGTTTTATCCTTTCTTTTAAAGAATAGAAAATTGAGGTTTAGATTTGGAGTCAATAAGTCAAGATCCAAAACTTTGGTGATTTTGGATAAATTGCCTGTTTATTTGTTTCAGCTGCTTCAACTACATATGGAGCTGTCAGTTTTGGCAAATAAAACCACAGCATGTCCTACATGTAGGGCATATTTGTATAAAAATAATTTATGAAATTCAAGCGGACCTTCTGTATTTTATCTGACAAAATCAGATATAGTGCATAAGGAAAGGATAATGAAGGCAAAGGTATCTTAAGTGTATATTTATTGCTTGAAGCTAGATATCTAGTTAGTAGCACAGAAGTCATTACTTTCATATTGAAGTTCAAAGAGGTTAATAACTTGCTTGATGTTACAGATATTTAACTCTGCAAAATTAAAATATTTGACAAAAGAATTGATGATTATTCTGAGCTTCTAGTTTATTGAAAAATAACTTAGTGCTTATAAGACTCAATCCAATCCAAGTATCGTTTCTATGAACATCGGTCTCTGTCAGTGATAGCAATTTTAGATAGTAAATTTGGGTGTGTATCTTTGTGTATAAAAAAGATAATTTTGCAGACTTTAGGCCAGCAATCAAGCTTTAAAGCAGACAGATCTATTTTGAATCTCTTCTTGGCTATTATCGTGGGTATTATAAAAAAAGAACACACACAGAAAGACAAGGCCACAGCAGAACAGATTTTATATATCATCCAGACCTGTGGAGAAATATTTCTCCTAAGATATAACAAATTAATAGTGATCATTTAACAGCAAACTCTGCATTCACAAGTTATTTGCATTTCTGCAGATCTACAGAAAGAATCATACAGAGGCAAATAAAAATATGAAATATCAGTCCAGCTGGAAAAAGAAAAATGCATGTGGTAATTCTTTCCAAACATACTTCTGTCCCTTTTATTTCACCTTTGCTTATAAAAGATCCCTGTCCCTGTCACATTCAGGGTTTATGAAGTGTAGGATGTCATTAAATTACAACTACTTTTAGGGAAAATTGTAGTCATCTTTAAGCAGATGTCAGCGCACTTGCGGTGTCACAAGCCTCGCACGGAAACCTGGAAGGGAAGAAGCGGGAAAGGACAGCAGGCCTCCGTCTGTGACAACACTGTTGCTTGATTCGTGTAAACGAGTTGGTGATGACTGATAAGCTTCCTTCTGAAATGCTTTCCAGTCAGCGCTGTCCAAAGCTTTAAGAGTAGCATCTAGAGGCCGTTTATTTTTTTATTTTTATTTTTTAAGAAATTGATATTGCTGCCAAGGCCAAAGGACAGAGGGCTACTTAAGTGTGAAGCTTATGGGTGTGTTTAGGGAAGGGTATTTGGAAAGAGACCCGTGTCCTACTCCTCTGTCAAGCAGGGTCTGTTGGGGGTGGAAAGGAACTGGAACGATCTGTCGCAGTCTCTGAGCAGCCTTGGATTTCTTTTTCATGGTTCATCCTCACAGGCAGGCTTATAGCCTTGACTGAGATCTAGAAAGCGTGTAATTGTGGCTGTCATAATAAAGCCCGAAAGGAAAGCTCAAGTCTACAAGCCTGCCCGGCTTCTGACATGGTAGCCAACTCTTTCTATTGTGTTTTCGTAGACCTGCTCCATCATCCTGAGCCGTGTTAGCTTTGATGATGAAAGACTCTGTCTGCCTTCAGTGCTGGGCTGTATTTAAGCTGTCATTCTTCCATTCTTCATGCCCGTTACGTCCTCACCTCGGTGGGGTATTCCTGATGCATGTTTATAGAGGCACTTGATTTTAAAGATATGCGGAAACCTCCTACTTTCTATCAGGACACTTATAGCCTCCGATTTTATGTAGATACACAGAACGATAAAGCAGCAGATACGGATGTAAAGACATTAAGAGAGACTCTCATGCAGGTAATGACAGCATGTGCACCCGAGGCTGCTGGTTGTCACAGCCTCAAACAGAAGACAGGCAGCAGACAGGCTCGGCTGCTGCTAGAGCGTGAGGGCCTGCGGCAGGGCTGTCCCCCGCAGGGGTGTCAGAAGTCACACGCGGAGCACAGCCCACTGGCATTTCCAGTTAGACCACCCCAAAAGTTCAGACGGAAGCCGCTCTGCGCTAACGTGAGATTCTTCTCCGGCCTCTCAGTTACTGCAGGACAGCAGACAGTGGCTCTCAGTGTGTGGTCTGAGGGTTCTATAGGACCACGGAGTACTTTTGGGAGTCCATGAGGCACCTTTGTGTGTGCTGAAGTTCTCCCTTCTCCCACTACTACTGTGTGAGTCCAATCTGCCCATCTGTCTGTCCGTATAACTATCTCTCATCTATCAATTGTCCATCTCTCATCTCTCGATCTATCCGTCTGTCAATTTACCTGTCTATTCTATACGTCAATTAGAATACCAGGTTGAATGCAGAATCAGGTAGGAAAATCTAGCTGTCCTCCATTCAGACGAATTTTAAAGATCGCAAAAATTTGAACAGTGATACTTTTCTCTATTTGTTTTGGAAAATATAGTTGCTTTTAATAAAATGTTTCTTGTGTTTATGTTGAGATTTACTCGTTATTAATCATATATTTTCCATTCACAATGTAACAGTGTAAAATATATCATGTCCAGTTTCCTAGTTTTAATTTGTTATTATCAACATTGATAACCCACATAGGCAAAATGTTTCAGGTCTCCAATGATTTTGAAGAATAAAAAATTGGAAATGTATATTTTAAAATAATGGTCCCTGGGTGAAAGTGAAGATCATCTGTGAAGAGGCAGCTACAGCACCTGGCCAGAGCAGTGCGTATGTATTCTGCCTCTCTGCTTGTATAATACATGGTTAATATACACATATATACGTACTGAATCAGTCATATAAATGCATGACATAGACATGTATACACATATGCATAATATGTGTATTTAATGAAGTTTAATTTTTCAATATGAGCATAAGTTCTGCAGTTAACAAGGTCCTACTATTTTTTCCTTTCTTTCAATAGGCATTGCTGCGTATTTATTTTTAATTCTTTGTTCCATAGATTTGAACTTGAAAACTCATGTAGGTCAACCCACTTCACTTTCCTGGGTGGACACGTGAAGATAATGAGACCTTCTGCCAGTGGTCTCAGGGGATATTTTGGAAGTTAAAGCAACCCCAAGAGATGCCATGAATAAATGGAGAAAGCACAGTGTGATCATATTATAGACTGAAAGCAATAATCATTACTATTATTGCTATCATGATCACTTCAACTAAGGTTGAGCACACAATTGAAAAAGGCAAAGGTGTCAAGAGTCACAACACTACTGCAAGTTCCAGGTATCTTTTGCAACAGATTTTGCAGCAGGCCTTGTCAGTACTGCCCAGTAGGATTTGTTAGCTGAAATGAAAGCTATAAATAAACTAAAATGAGGACTTCTAACCAATGAATGCAGACCATAACACCAGGAGTCATCAGATACTGATATGGTCTCCTTTGTTGCTAAAAAAGTGGAAACCGTGGATAAGTTACCCAGTTGTCCACAACTGGTTCCCTTATCTGTAAACTATGTTTATTGAGCTAGAGTGTTTCTGTAGTTTCTTACAGCTTTATGATTTCACAAGTCTAGGGAAATATCCTTTTTTAAGAGCAAGCTTTGTGCTTTTGAGAAATGCTTCACACTGTCTAGAAATTTAGGCTGTCTCTGGAAATTGCTGCAGAATAGCTAGTTGGTATAATTTTAGATGTTCAGGTCTAATAAGAGAGCTCTACTATATGATGAATGTCTTCAATAACCCAACTAGCAAATATAGCAGCCTTGCATTTATTGTGCATTGTTACAGAAGAGTGTTCCACATATGTACCCTTTCCAGATAATTGATACATACTGCTCTAAGCACCTTAAGGCTGCTTGCACTTCTCGTTATGGAATCGTTTCTCAGAAACATGCTCTGTGTTCCCGTCTCCTTTAGAGCAGAAGTTACAAGGAAATGTGAACCCCTCTTCATGGTTCAGATCTTGAGAGCTCTTTATCATTCAAGGACATTTTAACCAATAAAAGGAATGGTCCACAGACTGTGTGTACCTTGATTTATGGTCCCTTAATTGGGCTGGTGGTTTCAGTAAACAATAGTCAATAAAAATGCCGAGTAGAGAATGAATCAATTTTTTCAATGTAAAAACTTTGATTATTAAATCAAATTAAACTTTCCTAAATTAAAATCACAAGTCTGCCAGATTCACCTTAACTCCTAAAACTTTAAAAATAAACTTGTATCACTGTGAATTTAAAGTTAATTATGAATACTTAAATATATTTTATAAATTAGTAGTCATATAGAACTAGTAAACCTATAATCTTTTAGTTATGCCAGTCACCTGAAAAGAAGCATGTAAATTGGGTAATAATTGCCAAAGCCCTTACAAAAATTAGAGCAAAAGTATAGCCACGGGACTGCTTTTACTTCCATGTGTGTGAAAACCTAATGTGACTATCATCTTATCAGTCCCCAGAAGAATTGTCCATACTTCAGAGTGGCTGACAGTGAGTCAAGGATGATTCAGAAATGATTGATGGGGGCTGGGGATACAGCTCAGTGGCATAAGTGCCTGCCTGGTAAGCACAAGGTCCTGAGTTTGACTCCCAGTACCAAAAAAATGATTGATTATATACTTGACCTCTTTACTTATGGAAAAATAATTAAGTGTTGAAATACCATTTTTGAACTGATGAATTTTGGTGTGCTTCCCAGCCTCAACAAATGACTAAATTTCTCTTTAATGAAATGATATATTTTGAAATTTTACCTCATCAGGATAACATGGATCAGGATCTTATCATTACATATAATTCAGAGGAATATTTGTCTTAAATCTATTAGTTTGGATGAAATAACTATGGTTATAGTCCAGATACAAGCCCCAAAGTGGACAGGATGTCCTTGGGCAGGCATCCCTCTGTGTCTGTGGGGCCTGCACTCACAGAATCAGACGACTGAGGATAGAAAATATTTGAAAAAAAAAGTGCCTGTTCTGAAATGTATAGACTGCTTTTTGCCATTGTTTCCTAAACAATACAGTGTAAGGACCATTCATATATCATCTACACCGAATCAAGCATGAGAGGTCATCTAGAACTGACCTGCAGTGCATGGAGGGTGTGCACAGCTTGCATGCTCACACTACCCATTCTATTATGTAAGGGACTTTCGTATGTGAGAATTTTGGTATCTGTGGGAGTCTTAGAACTATGGATGAGGGCACTATAATATTTAAAATGTGTACATTTAACTATTTTGTGTGCATTTTTAATATTTAACTGTGAAGTATATTTCACTTATCACTTTGATAGACTTTCCCAGATAATAACTTTAATTAAATGTATGTTTAAGTTGTCAAATTGCCTAGTAGGTGTCCATTTATTTTATTTTTTAATCCCTAAGTATATTTCAGGTTATAGTATATATAATATATATGACAATAACAAGGTATATCATGATCATCTTGAGTTTTTCCTACCTAACAGGATGTGGAAATAACTATTGTCTAAGGATCGGTGATTTCTTTTAGAAGAAATAGAATTGAACATCAGAATTGAGTGGGAGTTTATGGACGAATGTTTGTACTAGATAAAAAGCTGTGCTGTTGGTAAATTAATGATAGATGTAGGAAAACTATTTTTTAGCCCTGATTTCACATTGATATTTACAATTTACTGTACATCTATTAAGTTCTTGGTAGAATATGAACCATAGACTGTGATTGTGCATTTCTGCTGCCAACTTGAGTGGGCTGAGAGATGCTGAGGGAATCGGCAGTCCCTGTCTGGGAGTATCTGTGCGGGTGTTCCCTCAGCTGACCGGCCAGTGCCTCAGTGGACTGAGGTGGGGAGCCTGCCCTGGCCATGGCCACAGCCTCTGGTGGGCAGGGGCGCGGCGTCAGCCAGCACGCAGGTGGGAAGCTCCCTCAGGCACACTGACCCTTCCTGACTAGGTACAGTTTGTTGCTG
Source organism: Dinomys branickii (assembly GCA_004027595.1). Taxonomy (NCBI): domain Eukaryota; kingdom Metazoa; phylum Chordata; class Mammalia; order Rodentia; family Dinomyidae; genus Dinomys; species Dinomys branickii. The sequence goes on from PVLD010004500.1 coordinate 50,629, forward strand.
CCATCACTGCTGGGCATCACACTCCACAGTCTTCTGCCTCTGAGCACACACACAGTGTGTGCTTAAAGGCGAAACTGCGGGGGATTTCTGGGTTTTCAGCTTCAGACTGTAGGCTGCCCCACTGCCCCTCTTGCACAGACACTTGCCACTTCTTGGGCTGAGCAGCTACCAGTTTCTGCGGCACTCCCACCAAAAGCAGCTTGTGATCATGTAAGTTGACTGAATAAATTCCCTCGCCTCCATTTTATAACATAACATACATTCTATTGGGAGAGCTGTGACTGAGGCATATTCCAAGACTGTCCTTTCATTATGAAAAGCTAAAACCTTAATTCAACACAAATAGGATTAGAGCATACAGTTGAGCTAAAATATTCCTCTCTTATTTTAAAAGTTTTGTTTCATCACCTTATTGGGTAGTCATATTATCGTCGAACAGTTTCATTGCTGTTGTGTGATACTATAATATCCTTAATATTATTATTATTATTATTTTTATGTTGAGGCTTTGTTCTGATGAAGTGGCCCAAGGCTGCTTTGGTTTTTGAATTGATCTCTCCCTCCCCTCGCCTCTCTCTCTCTCACCATGTCTCTCTCCTACGTTTGAGTTCACCCTCACTACAGGCTCGGAACAAATTTCCTCTTTGAGTGGGTTCTAACTGGGCTGCCTCTGGAAATGCTTGACGTTCATCTAGCTGCAGAGACCTGGGGCTGAGGCGCTCACACTGAACAGTGGACCCTGTCTGATCTACTTACGGTCGATGCTGTGCAATTCATCTCCTTGCTGCGTTCCTTTGCCTGGATTCTACTCCTTTAGTGGACCTGAAAAGTGTACTTTGTCCTCACCACTGTGGGATGCAGCCTTCTGGATCTAGTCAGATATAAGGCTCTGCTAAATAAGAGAAAACAGGACAGACAAGGTTGGGCACAGGATTAAAATCTAAGTAAGTCTGGGGCACTATGTGATGACACCTGCCTTCTTGAATTTTGATTTAGTCTGGAGATTTTGTGTCACTGTTTTCCTCTAACTGCTCTGTTGGCTTTAGGTGGTAAGTCTCTACGTTTTCATTCTTAGCTCACTAGCATTTTGAAAACAGGCTGAAACTTTCAAAATAACATTGCAAAGACTAACGGACCTTTAAACAAGTGAATGTAAGAATTTACAAAGGATGTAATTTTTTAGTTTGCAAATTACAGGAACCTGAGTTCTTCAATTAGTTTGCCATCTCGAGCTGCAGACTGTGGCTTCATGCATAAAGAGAATGTGGTGTTTACACACAGTGGAACATGGCTCTGCCCTAAAGAAAGATAAACTGGAGTCATCTGTAGGTAAACGGTGAACCTTGAGACCATCATGTAAAGGGAAATAAATCAGACACGTAGCTTGAACACTGCATGGTTTCTCTTAGACAGGAAACCTAAAGTAAAAATCAGGAGTGAAATAAAAGACACACCCCAGGATGCAGGGCGACGGATCTTTCTCAAAGAGGCAACTAGAGATGGAGGGGAGTGAAGGGAGGGGAAGGGAAGGAAAACGGAATGAAGAAGTGTTGTGTACATGAACCAACTCCACACAAGGGATGTAAACACTGTATGTTGCAAACAGGTACAAAAAAGGGAGGGAATCAGAAGGCAGATGTAGAGGTAGATGGAGGGAAGGGAAAGGGTATTAAAAAAGAAATTGATGTTTTATGCATATGTACCATCCCACACAGGAATGTAAGCATTATTACTGCAAACACATCCTACTAATAACACAACAACTATATCTTCTGATTCCGGCAGACTTAGAGCTCTTTTCTAGATATGTTGACACTCCTGAAAGTTGTCATCCATGTGTACTTCTGAGAAGGATGACAAGGCAGTTCTATGAAGCTCCTGTTTCCTGCTCAGGGTGTGAGGGCCCAGCCAAAATGGTGTGGGGCACTGACTTCAGGTATGGCGTTGACACACTGCAGATTATTATATAGGAAGAATCTTACACTCAACAACTTCTCTGGTCAGGTAATTTCCTAATCCTCACCTCTGACCTCATGTTTCATAATACAAGCCAGTGGTTCTCAAACTTCAGCATGCCTCATCCACAGGGAAGGTCAGTTACATTATAGATTACTTGGTTCCAACTCTAGAATACTGGAATCTTTATTCAGATGGATTTGACAGGCAGAAATTATACCAAATTCCTAGCTGCTGTGAAGTCAAATGTCTTGTAGGGAATGACAAAGAACAGTTAATATCCACGTGGATCAAGCAAGGTCAACACTGGAGGTTTCCAGCTGTTTTGCAGATTTTGACAGAAGACTGAAGACTTTGACAGATTTTAACCTAACCAGAAGAAGGAAAACAGGCAAATACATTGCAGGTGGTTTTGAGAACATTAGCATCCATATTATAATGAAAGGACTCATTCAGATTCTGTTCTTATCAGCAGTCTATTTTATATTTGTTCAAGACAAACTCAGCTCCTGGACAGCTAGTTTTTTTTTTTTTTTTTACTCATTTTGCCTATTATTCACAAGGCTGCTGCCAGAGAATGTAAGTGTCAACTCCAACGGTGTGTAACAGAGTGACTCTGATAATCAATTTTATTCTGAAATGAGCAATTGCTTGTGGAACTTCAGGGAAATGATATCCAGGCATGAAGAAACCTGTACTGTCTTTTAAAGCTAAGTTACTACTGCAAAATAGCCCACGTTGTGGTTCTATAAATCTAGTAAACACAACTATCTGCGAATCTGAAAATCATTGCAAGCTTATTTTGAAGAGAATGTTGAAAATTGCTCTGTTTCTTACATTTGCAGAGCTTCTTTGGGACGGGGTCTTTCAGGTGTGATTTCACATCCGTCACGTCTGGGTCTTCTCGGGTGTCTCAGAGAGGGAAGCTCACCCTCAGCGATCCCGTCTTCTTCTGGCACAAAGGGGGCGCTGCCCAGTTAGCAATCCCTGCTCTCCCTTGACAGTCCACAGTCCTTTTCTATTCTGAGTAATGGTGCCATTATCTCAGTTTCTGTCTTCTGCGAACGCTAGCATCCTCCTGAGACACCTCATCTCCATCACCGCCAGTCCACACTCGCTTGCGCTCTCTGAGGTCCACGGCGCTAGCCTGTAGTACTGCGTCAGAGACAGTCTCGTTGTCACTGTGTGTAAGGGGAAGCATCATTCCAAGTCTAGGAATACAGCCTCCAGTCCCTATGTGGCTACAGCCTAAAGAAAATAAATGGCAATTATCTAAATGACTGTTTGCCTCTTAAAGAAATAAGCTATTGACAGTAAGTCAACTCAACACAAGCCCTCTGAAATCAGAAACTGCAGGTCAATATTAAGAATGTGCTTAGCACTTATTTGAATTTGTGAACAAATTTGCTTTGGATTACAACTTACTTTATAACATGAATTTAAAAATATTTAATATTTTTCTTTGAACATTCTTATTGTTTATGATACTGTCATTAAATAAATGAAGAGTTTAAGAGTTTTACCACATGTAATATACATTCAAAATCCTGAACCTGAAATTGTGGGGGCAAACACACATTAAAATTCAGTTACTTAGAACTTTGGAAAATATTATGGACACAAACTGCGTTTAGAATTTCAGCTAACATGAAATGAATGAATAGTTACAAAATAGAAGTTTGTCTTTTTTTGTTGTTGTTTTGTTCTTTTTGCGGTACTGGGGATCGAACTCAGGACCTCAGGACCCTGCGCTTGCTAGGCAAGCGCTTATTCCACTGAGCTATATCCCCAGCCCACAAAATAGAAGTTTGGAAAGAGGATGTTTTGGCTTATATCTAGATGCCCATTACCCGAAGGGCTCATTTGCTAGTAGGTGGGACTTTGGGGAATGGTAACTGGTGTGTGCTACTGGACCATGGGTGTGTGACACTGGATCAGTCTGCTGATCGGTTTAGTGTAGTTCTGTGGGTGGTTGATGGATTTACCAAAGAGGGAAGACCCACCCCGGGTGTGGGTGGCATCAGCCAACAGGGTTGCGGCCTGGGTTAGATAAAAAGGGAAAGAGAAAGGAAGTCTTGTTGCTTCCTGATGGCCATGCCAGGAAATATTTTGTCTTGGTCATGCCCCTCTGGCATGCTGCCCTGCCTTGGAGACAGCCAACTACAGACTAAAAGCTGTAAAATCTAGAAACTGTAAACTAAAAATCCTTTCCTTATTTAACTTGTGGGCGCTGGATATTTTGTCCCAGCAATGAGAAAGTAGCTAAAACAAGCATACCCATAGAAGTTTAGGGTAGGTTTTGTTCTCAAGGGTCATGAAGCACTCTTGGTTTTTAGGCTTTTTTAGATTTCAGATTGCAAAGAATTAGTTGTGAATCTGCACTGTTCTTATAAAATGCAAACAGTGGTGTTGAATCTCTGCTGTTTTAAAAAAATTTGGAGGACTGCTTCCTAACCGGTGTCAAAGTAAAAATGCGCGTTTCCCTTGTGTCAGAGACATGACTCTGTAGCACAGCTTATACCACCCTACCCCTCAGTGTCACTCCTTAACTGAGAACATTAAATACAGTTTCTATTTGCTGAATGTTAACAAATTTGTGTCATAGTAAAAGGATATGACATGACACCTTGCAGACCAGAGAAGTTCAGCCAGTGGCCATTTCGTTTCACTTTCATTCGAGCAATTGGGAGGCTTTACACATACTGATAGTGATGATCCTCATACCTAAATACACAGAGCAATTGTACAGTGTGGGTTAAAAATGGTCACTGGACAGCATGTGTTCCAACATACACGTGTGATCTTTTGCATAGGGAAAGATCTTTTGCTTAGAATTTTGAGGTTGTTTTAATCAATTACTATTTTAGCCTATTTTTAATCTGCTGCATATAAGGATATCTATATCCATATCTATAATCTATATCATATATACCTGTATATATCCTTGAATTCATATATCTTTCTGTGTGTATAGCTATATACATTGCCCAGAGCTTTCCAGTTTCGGAAGTCTACCACATATGTTCCACAACAGTACCTTAATTTGTATTATTTCTGCAGTTTTTATAAGAAAGAGTAGTTGATCTTTAAAAAAATTGTACAGGAGAAGTAAATAGATATTTTTCTGGATAATCATTATACAAAATCCAGTAGTTAGGAATTAAGATGGGCATTGCCTGGGAGGCAGACACTCATGTATAGTTGGAAGAGCCTTTGTCTAAAAGAGGAACTTCATCTGTATGTACTTTTCCCCCTGTATTTCCCCCTGTATCTTTTTAAAAATTAGTTTTTGTCCTAAATAAATAAAATTATTTCCTTATGGAGCACAAGTACTTATAATTCAAAGACTAATTATAACAATTTCTGCACACTGTGATTATGCATGTGATTATGAATAAAACATCGCCCAGAATATAGTATTTTATATGACCTCATTTTTACTTCTTTCTCGATGGTCCTGTGACTCAATGGTGCTGCAGCCGGGGGCCTCATAACACTTAACCTCCTGATACAGTTCCTAGCGTTCGGTCTATTGAGAGGTGCAGATGTTTTGCACTCATGCAAACAGCACCAACTGATCTGCATCGTGCTGCTTAAGTGGTTTTCCTTGAATATGGGAAAGGCACAGATGTCTTTGCTTTGGATTTCCCACATTAAGAATGAGTTTGACTTGTTAATGTATGCCACTTACTACCCAAGAACACCTGCACAACTGTGGCTTGTTTTTGAGTTCCGCCTTCCTTAATCTGCTTACTGTTTTATCCGTTTCACTGATTTCTATTGTGTGCGGAGTATATGTGAGACATTTTGGAAAAACCGTGCATATAAGAGCATAAAAGCTTTGTTTTCAATACTGAGGATAGAGCCCCAGACGTTCCCAGGGAGTTACAATCCCAATCTCTTTTTTATCGTTTATTTTGAGACAGTCTTGCTGAGTCACTAACTTGCTCAGGCTAGGCTTGAACTTGCAGCCCTCCTGCCTCATCTTCCCAGAATGCAGGATTCAGATGCATGCCACCAGGCCTTGTTATGGCATATATTTCAATTAAATAACTTACACAGGATAAAATGTCAGGTAAACTTCTCATAAGATTTTTAAAAATTTGATTATAACCATCATGGCTTGTGTCTGGATGTCCCCCCAAAGCCTCATGCGGTTTCTGATGTGCCTGTATCTAGTGTGTGGTGCTGGCAGCAAAGGTGATTACTACACTATTCCACGGATTGGTTTGGCATAGTTCTGGGTGTGGGTAATGGGAGGACCCACCCTGCGTATACCCACTCCAGGGGCAGGTAGCCTGGACAGGACACAAGGGGCAGAAAGCGGCTGCTGTTACCACTTGGTGCTTCTGCTTCTGCTGCCTCCTGGCTGCCATGAGCTGCTTCTCCTCTGCGATGCCCCTCTGGAAAGCCACCCTGCTGTGGAGACCGCTGATGATGAACCGACTCCTCTACAAACTGTGAGCCAAAGGAAACCTCTCCTTCTTTAACTTTCGGTGTGGGATAGTTTGTCTCAGCAATGAGCAAGGCACCTAAGACAATCAGCAGAAAGAAATGTGCCACTTATTCCAAGGTACTTCGTGGCAGTCAATTTCTGGAGCTGTTTTCTAAAGCAAGATGTGGAAGTCTGTGAAAGCTCCTGAAAATCTTCCCCATGGGTCTGAACTCGCTCTCAGAAATGCACTTCTGCATCCCACCCATCTGTGGACAGGTTAGGGTCACGTGCTTGTAATCCCAGCTACGTGGGAAGGCAGGAGCATAGAAAACTGGAAGGCAGCCTGGGCAACTTAGTGATACCCTACATCGAGACAAGAATTACAAAGAGGTAAGGAGCAGAGCCCACAGAAAATCTCTACCATTCTGCACGCAGTATTTTAGTGTCCACCTCAGGATCAAGTTTGGAAATTAGAGCCTAGAGGTGGGTTGAATGAAAGTCAAACTGCAGCCTGACAGCACACGGATTAGAGCCCAAAGACGAGACACTGATCCACTGAAGTTCACGGTGTAACTAGGTAGATCCCAGAGACAAACAGCAGAAGGTAGAGAGGGAATGTGTCTTTGTGTCTTTACTGAGACACTAAATCTTTGACTTCCTGTGGTGCTGTAGGTGTGAAACCAACTATGTAGAGAGAACCCTTGGTAAGACCAACGTCTTGGTTACATTTCTGTCTTTGCTGAGACAAAATACTTGACACCCAAATTAAGGAAAGAAAGGTTTATTTAGCTCACCGTCTGTGGAGGTTTCAGTCCATACTAAAGCTGGCTCCAAAGCAGAGTAGCACATAGCAGAGGGCAAGAGTTCATGGTGTCAGAAGACGGCAAAAGCAACAAGAGCAAAAGGGAGGAGCAGTGGCAAGCAGCCTCTTTCCCTCCTTTGCATTGTATACAGGCTCCCCATCCCAGGGCAGGTGTAGCACTCACACACATAATTCCAGCAGTGGACCATGAATCAGTCATAAACTCTAGAAGCTCACCCCATGAATGCAAGAGGCTTTGGGGGACACCCAGACACAAACCATAACAACCACCCAGGTGAATGCCCGCTGTTCCCACCTGCTTCCCTATCTAGGTTCACCAACCAGGTCAAGAGGCAGTATCTGCCTTACAGATGATGGACTATAGGCAGCGAACAACAGACAAGCTTAGATTTGTTCTGCTATTAAACTGCTATGAGACTAACAACAAATGGCTTGGTCATCCTTGGCTTTCAGTTTCCTTGACTGTAAAATAGAGGTCATCTACAGTTTAACTGCCTTAGCACCTCATAAAGCCAGCACTTTGTTATTAACTGCAGTGAATGTGGAAAAATATTTGGCTGATTTTCTTACCTCATTGTTTCATGCTCTAGTTTACAGACTTGCATTGATAGTTTTCAGAAATGCCTAAGTTGAATTTTAAGTGTGAATACCTGCCATTTCATGCACAGGAGGTGTCTTACTTACTTTTTTCTCATTGCTGAGACAAAATACCCAACACCCAAAATGAAGGAAGGAAAGGTTTATTTAGCTTTCAGTTCGTGGAGGTTTCAGTCCATACTTGGCTGGTTCTGAGGCAGAGTGGCACATGGCAGAGGGCAAACTGTTCATGGCAGCAGAGCACAGCAAAACAACCAGAAAAAGAGAGGAATGGCTGCAAGCAGCCTCTTTCCTTCCCTTACATTGTACAACAACCTACCCCCACCAGGGGTCATACAGCTCTCACACAATCTCCATGCCCTCCTCTTCCACACGCTCAGGATGTGTACAAAGTAAGAACCCTGGCTTCCTGCTGAGTCACTCAACCAAACCTCTAGACTCCCCAAGTTGACACAATGTATCAACCATAATAGGGGGGTCATATATCTGAGCCTTTCAAACTATATCAAAACCAGTGATAAGCCAGAAATGAGTGCAGTGTGAATTATTTGAACATATACACCAATGTCACTATTTTCTCAATATACCTTAGTAGAAATTTTTTAAAAATATAAAAATTCCTAAAACTGGTCTGACAGGAGAAGAGACACGTCAACACAACTTTGGAATCTAGAAAGCAGACTTGTGATAGCCATATTTTAGATAGGACTTTGGAAGCTGACTTATAACAGAGTGCTGGGAAGAGCTTTGGCATCATGGCACCAGGCACTCTGGGACTAGAAGAGAAAACAGTGCATGTATGAAAATAAAGGAGGTGTCGCAGTCACATTTCTTATTGCTGGGACAAAATACCTGACACACACAGTTTAAGGGAGGAGTGTGTTTTACGTCACAGTCTGTAAAGATTTCAGTTCATTGTCGACTGACTCCAAGGTAGGGCAGCATGGCAGAGAGGCATGGCAAAGGAGGGACAGTCCTTGGCATGGCATGGGAAACAAAGAGGGAAATGGAGGGAGGAGCCTGCCTATTGTGTGACAGGCAGAAGCAGAGAGCAACGAAGAGAAGGAGGGAGGGAGATATACCCTTTCAGGTCACAGCTCCGGAGATCCTCCTCCTCCGATCTGGCTTTATCTTCCAACATCCGTAATCTACCGATCCGGTCACCTTCCAAGAGCCCTGCGTATGAAAGCATGAGGTTGGGGTGATATTAGACATTAACAATAACAGGGGATGATGAAAGAATTGCAGTTCCTAGACTCACACTTATATTTTCTAAAGGAACTAGTAAATGGAGCCAAGTCATAACAGGCCTTGCTAAGGTTGTGGGGAATTAAAATCCCTCTTATATGACTGCTAGGAATACAAAACTGTCCAGATGCCTGGAAATTTGCAGCTGTTCCTCAAATGATTCAACATAAGGTTTCCACATGACCCAGAAACTCCACCTGCAAATACATGCTCAAGATAATCGAAAAAAATGTTTATAGGCAAAAATTTGTACCCAAATGTATAGCAGCATTATTTGTAATAGCCAAATGGAAAAAGCCAATCAAATGTCCAGTAGATGAATAGATAAACAAAATACAGTAAGTCCTTAGAGTAGAATATTGTTTATCTATGACAATAATGAAGTAATACATGGTGTGAACTTTGAAAACACTGTACTAAATAAAAGAAGGCACTCACAAACGTTCACATGCAGGTTACAGAAAAGTCCTGAGTATAGAAATTTACAGATCTAGAAAGTAGATTACTGGTTACTTGGGGCAAGAAGGGGTTTCGGAAAAGAAGAGAATAGATAAATGACATGAGGCTTCTTCTTGAAGTGATCAAATGTTATAAAACTTAGAATGATTGTGGTTTCACATATTTTAAGTTGTATTATAAACCTTTCAATTCGACACACTAAATGAGTGAATAGTATCCTGTATGGATTATATATCAGTGGAGCTATTGTAGAATGCAAAATACTTGCATAAGAATATATAATTTTACACATAACATTCTATAATTTTACTGGTAAATTCTACCAGACATTAAAGAACCAGAAATACCAACTACCAAAAAATTATTTGAAAAGAACTGACAAATAGGGGAAGTACCAACCACATCACTCCTGGAGGCCATATCACCCCCACGTGAAAAACAAAATCAACGTTATCTGTTACAAGAAAAGAAAATTCTAGATCAATGCCTCTCATGAATCTAAATGCAAATCTTAAAATTTTTTGTAAGTCTAATTCTACACTATGTAAATAACATAGTAAGCAGGGTAAATGAAATTTGTCAGGGGATAACAAAGTTAGATCAACATTCAAAAATTGGTCATTGACTTCACTATGATGGTAAATGCAGAAAAACAAAGCAATGATATTTGAATTGATACATAAAAACGTTTGATGAAATTCAACATCCATTTATTATTAAAAAGAAAAACTACTAACAATTAGGGATAGATGGGTACTCTCTCAACCTGAAATACGAAATCTTCACAAAACCTACAGCTATTTTATCTATCAGTGAATTAATTGCTAATTCTTTGCTCCTAAAATTGGGGATGAAGCAAAGATGTCCACTTTCATCACATTTAAGCATTTTACTGTAGTCGTTGTCCAGTCCAATCAGTCAAGAATAATACAACTTCCACATACTAGAAAGAGAGGAGTAAAACTGTGTGTATTTGTAAGTGACATTGTCACACAGACAGAAAATCATAAGGAACATACAAAATTGGTGAAATGATCCAGCAAATTCAGCAAAGTTGCTGGCACATAAGCATTTTATTACTTACCTATTATTGTGTAATAAATTACTTTAAAAAGTAGTTGCTCAAACAATAAATGTTTAATAACCATTTTAGTCAGAATCTCGTTAGGAGTTAGCTTCTTACCCAGTCTCTTCATGAGCATGTGCACAAGCACCTGTGTAAGATGTAGGCCACCCGGCATGCTGGACTAGGAAGCCTCTGCCCTCGAACAGTGTCACGCTGTTGTGGTGTGATTCAGATCCTCATGGAATGGTGTCCTCAGGGCTCTTCTTTCTTGTCACATGTTACTTGGAGTTTTCCCTTCTGTCTTACTGTTGGAGTTACTTGCAGTGCTGCTCATCACATGGCAACTGGCTTTTCTCGGAGTGTGGACTCAGAAGAGAGTGAGAAGATCTTTGAAATACACTCTTGGAAGTGATATCTCATCAATTTTCTATATCCCTTCATCAGAATTGAGTCAGTAGCACCCACTAACACACACAGTCATAAAGTCTGGAGGGGAGACGATTTGGAGTCACTTTGGAGGTGGCCAACCACAAAGAAGACTTTTATTTCTTTACTCAAACAACAAGCAATTGGAAAGTCACAGTAGAAATCACTATTAACAATAACATCAAGAATTATGAAATGTGTAGGAATAACTTAGACAGTAAAAAGTCTGTACTATACACTAAATACAACTAAATATTGTTGAGAGAAATTAAAAAAGGCCTACATAATGCATTTTCATTCTATACTAGATTTATAGATCAGATTAAATATTTTAAAAATGAATTATTCACAAGTGACCTATAGCTTGAAGACAGTTCATGCTGAACCTCAGAGGATTTTGTGATAATTCAAAGCTAACATTAGAAGCCATATGGAAATACAAAAGATCTCAAATAATGAAAAGGCTTGAAAGAAGAGTTACAGAACTTGTATAGCTTGGCTTTAAGACTTAATATAAGACTGTAAATATCAAGAAAGTGTGGTAAATGTTTAATCATAAAATGTATATATCGGTGGTCTAGGGAAGAGGATGCAGAAAGAGACACCACATATTTGGTAACTTTATTGTAAGTAACATTTCCAAAGTAAATCGGTGGGGAGGCACCGATGAAGCACCGCTGCTGCAGCTGTGAGACAGAATGTGCCAAAGAATTCCCCTTAGCCCTTCCCCATACCATGTGACAAAGAATCCCTCTTAGCCCCTCCCTCATGGTAATATGACAAAGACTCTCTCTTAGACCTTCCCTCATACCATGTGCCAAAGAATCTACCTTAATCCTTGCCTCGTACCATATGCAAGTATTCATTCAAAATGGCACAGAAACTAAAATATTAGAGCCCGACAGATGAAATGTTTAACAGAAAATGTCAGAAAAAATATTAGTGATACTATGTAAAATCAATGTTACTTAAGTGGAGCACAAACATCATGAATCATAATATAAAAATAATTTTGGGCTTATCAAAACTAAAAGACTTTTGGTGTCCAAGGACACTTATTGATTAAAAGGAAATCTAAGCAACAGGTTAGGAGAAAAGTTATCAAAGAAAATGTAAGCCACAGCTTGGTAGAAAATGTCTATAAAACATCAGAAAAAAAGAATTGTGCTGAGGATATATATATATTTTTTAAAAACTTTAAAAACTCATTAACAGGAAGAAAATAAGCTAATTAAAAGAAGACAAAATTGAAAACCAGACCCACAATTAGATACTAGTACAAACTCACTTGAATGGCCAACATTAGAAAAGGCTCAGCCTACTTACTATTAGCAAAGATGAGCAGGGAGCTGGATTTTTTATACAGTTTTGTGGTGAGTATAAACTGACGGAACTATTTTGGAATGCATTTGGTAGTTTCTTCAAAAGTAAATCTGTACTATAACAGGGGCTCAACTCAGACATCTACAAAAGCACGTGCTGTACCCAGGCAAAGGGTTGTACACAGATATTCACAGAGCCGTCAATAATGACAAACCAGTAACCAGTGAAATGTCCATAAACAAGAGAAAAAATGAACACATTTTGGCATATTTCTACAGTTAAAAAGTATTCAACAATAAAGAAGAAGAAATTACTGACCCGTTCATGAACACGGGTGAACTTTACTCGAGCCATTGGGGATGGAAGGAGGCACGTTGAGATCATGATGTGAAGTGAAATAAACCAGACGCAAAGTTTTTTTTTTTTTAATTTTATTTTAAAGACAAAAGAATGGAGACATATGAACCAGAAAAGCCATAAACAATACAGAAAATACAAAGTTATACAAAATATGGTAGGGAATTAGCACTGGGTGTTGTATTACATAGTTATCTTCACATTAGTTAACACAAAAACATTAAAGGAAATACCAAATTATAGAGAAGATAGTAGGGAATTAGCACTGGATGCTGTATAATATAAAGTTATCTTCACTTCTGTTAATACAAAAACGATTGAGGAAATACAAAATTATAGAGAACATAGAAGGGAATTAGCTCTGGATGCTGTCCTACATAATGTTACCTTCACCTTTGTTACTCAGTTACACAGATGATGGCCCATTTGATCATTCAATTTTCTCCTCCCTCATCTCCGTTGCCTTACCACTCAATCAGTCATCTTCCCTGACACAAAGTTTAAATATCACAGAAATCAGACTTGCATGAGAAAGGCAAAATACAAATTAAAGATAAGAGCTAGATAACAAGAAGGCAAAAGACAGAGGTTTGGCGACAGGGAGGGAACCAAGGGACAGCAGGGGGACCCGGGGAGAGGAAGGGGAGGGAAGGAAGGAGGGACGCAGCTATGCTGGGGGCCGGTACACCCTCCCCGCGAGGGATGAGATCCGACGCACTGCAGACACAGGCGAACCAGAGCATCTGAAAACGCGCATGAGACAAAGTGGCGCACGGAGCACCTAAAACAGCACCAGTTTGTCTGATGTCAGACTTACCCCAGCCAAGCTCTTTAAGAAAATGAGAGTACATATGATATGTTTTCATTTCTAAAAATTCTAAATTCTGCAAACTAACTCATAGAAACAGAGAGCAGATCAGTGGTAACCTGTGGATAGGAGGAAATGGGGGAGGAAGCGATAAAGTAATGCTTGGAATCTCTTGACAATTATGAATGCGTTAATTTTTCGATTTTAGAAATGGTTTCATAGTTACAAGAAAACTAAAAATATTACATACCTTAGATATGTTCAGTTTGTTATAAATGAATTTCATCTAAGTACATAAGAACAAGCTGTTCAAAATGTTAAATTCGAAGTATAAATGCTTTTCATTAAAGAAGTCGCCTATTCTGTCTTGATTTTCTGGAACACACTACAAATGTGGATTCCGCTCTATAAGCAATGGAAATAGTTGTACGGGAAAAGGAGGACTCGGTGGGGGCAGCTGTGGAGGAACAACCGGAGCTCTCCGAGTTTCCCTCTGAATGGCTGGATCTGAGCGGCAGACCACGGCGCCGGACTGGAGAAAGGAGGCTGTCTGACTGCGGTCCAGGCCCCAGCCTAGCGACCTTGGGCCTCTTCGCAGAACCTGATCAGTTGAAACTTCCAACTTTGTGTCACTCACCCAGGAATGAAAGCTCTAGAGGCAGCTGATCACCGTCCGTATGCTCTGTTGTATGACAGCCCTAGCAGGAGGAATACAAAAGAGAGGCCCCTGGGACTGGAAGTTGCCTTCTCACTTCATAGGAACTCTTAACAGTGAGGCCTCTAAAGGTAAGATGATCACGTAACATTACTTAAGGAAGTAGACTTTCGAGAGTGAAAGGCGCAATGGGAAGAACCTTGCAGGAGAAACTGGTGGATAAAAAGAAAAGATGGTCCCTGGACAGCATGGATGCATGGTTCATTGCCAGGAAAGGTTGTTAGAGGACGCACTTGGAAAGGCATCGGGTGGGGCACCGGAAGGGCAAAAGAAGAGCGTAGGGTTTCTTCCTCCCCTCCTCAGCCTCCCCTCCTCCTCCTTCTTCCTCTTCCTCCTCCTTTTCTTTCTCCTCTTCCTCCTCCTCCTCCTCCTCGTCCTCCCCCTCCCCCTCCCCCCTCCTCCTCCTTCTCCTTCTCTTCTTCGTTTCTTCCTCTCTTCTACCTCTTCCTTTTCCCCCTTCTTCCCTCCTCCTCCTCCTCCTCCTCCTCCTTCTCCTCCTCCTTCTCCTTCTCCTTCCTCTATTTTCTTTCATAATAATTCTACTTGCTCTGAATCAGGAAATACATTTCCATAGTGGGCTCCTACAGATGAGAGTCCTTCACTCTTCTCATGTAAATTTTTCTACCTTTGTCTTGGCTCTTGAAGATAAATGTGTCTATGACCCATCTTCACTCATTCTAGAATACACAGAATTGGAAATACTACAAAAACACATGGGACCTTTCCTCAGATTAAGTAAATCTTTGATCACCTTTTATTTGAAGTCAGGGAACTAGATGGTACAACATTTTGACACTCTTGCCCACTCTAAATCCATATCTCTACATAGAAAATCCCACTGCATGCTAAGTCACTAGCCTTATCAATCACTTTATAACATGGCTTTCAGAGCTCTGAAATGATAAAGATAAAGGACTCTGGCTACACCTTTTGGAATCCATCGTTGATCACAAGGTCTCTATTTTTCTAGTAGTTTATTAAAATTGAATGTGATTTATTCTAATGGGATTATATAGTTCCCAAATCTGAGAGAATATTGAATCCAGACTGTAACCCCCAACCATAAGGATGCAATGTTCACTGTCCTTCTGTTGATCAGTGACAAACTCTCTAATATTTAAGAGCCAGAATGAACAATCTGCCTTCAGGTGGTAATTAGTCACTTCATTGTAACTAAAAGAAAAAACAAACTTTTTAAAAGACTCATGTTGGAATCTCTCAGCTGTAATAAATGTAGAGTTCGTATGATAGCTATTTAGACTAACGGCTAGCTTGACTTCTAGCGAGCCTCTATAATTATCTAATCTATTCATTTAAGGTATGTGGGTTCCTGGTTTGTAATCACAGCCTCTAGTTTTAGAAGGTAAAACCAATATTTACCCTTGCATGCCCCCTGCCAAAGAACTGCCACAGACATCTGCTGGTAAATACTCATTTACACTGACAACAAAATTATTTTTCATGGAGCTCCAAATCTGCAGTCTCCCAGCCTTCAGTGTGGTGAATTGGAAGGCTTTTGGCTGGGGATGGCTATGTTTCAATTGAATAAAATAATGCAGCAGTACAAATATAGAAAATGTACACCTATTTTTATGTTTTTCTGTGCATTTCTCTCTACTCTTTTCTCTTTCTCCAAAGAGACAGTAGTTTTTATTTTCTAAACTTTGCCTTACATTTTTGTGACAGTTATTTTTTTAATATTTTTAAGTATTGTATGTCTTTTAAGACTCTACTGTTTTCTGTGGATTATATTTTTCAATCCTGACAAAAACCCTCTGAGGAACATATTCTTATGAATTTTACTTCAAAAATAAAGACTCAGAAGCTTAGGAAGCTTAATAATTTCTCCAAATTTATGCTTACAATAGAAGAGCTGATATCTGAAACAGAAATGTCTGATTAGAGCCCTCACTTTACAAGATATGATAAGTTCCGTCTTATTTGGTATGTGGCTAGGGCAAGTTTGGTGCACACATTTAAAGGAGCATGTGTTGCATCCCTCACTGACAAAAATAAAAATATTTGGTTGATATTTATTGTGTGTTTGTATGTTGTGTGTGTGCACCAACTTTTTTTTGAAGAAAAAAGTACAAAAAAGGAACAATAAGAAAATACAAACAATGCAAAGCAAGGACATCAGAAATGATAAAGGGATTCAAACCAAATGACAGGGATTAACAGTGGTTGTCATATTACATAGTGTTACCTTCAAAGAGATTGCTCAGGCTACCAGATGTGAGAATAGAAGATCGATCAAAATCATCAAAGACAATAAGAAAATAACAATTTAAAAGAACATTAGAGACTATACATAGTTTCACTAAGCAAGATTGTAGAAATTCACCATTGGTTGGTATACTGCTAATTATTGTCGCATAAATTGCTCAGATTACCAAATACAAGCATACAAAATTTGTCAAAAAGTAAAAAAACCAAAACAAAACCTTTTTTATCATTAACTGTTCCCCTCAACAAACCTTCAGACACCAACAGTGCAGTTATGCCACTGATCCATATATATATATAATGCCTTAGTACTTTCTTAAGCATTAACCCAAGAGTATAAGGGAGTGTTTTGGTTACTTTTCTCTCATTGCTGAGACAAAATACCCAAAGCCAAAACTGAAGGAAGGAAAGGTTTATTTAGCTTACACCCTGTGGAGGTTTCAGTCCATACTTGGCTGGTTCTGAGGCAGAGTGGCACATGGCAGAGGGCAAACTGTTCATGGCAGCAGCACACAGTAAAAACAACCAGAGCAAAAGGGAAGAATGGCTGCAAGCAGCCTCCTTTTCTCCCCTACACTGTAAACAGCCTACCCCCACCCAGGGGTCGTGAACCTCTCACACAATCTCCATGCCCTCCTCTTCCACAGGCTCAGGATGTATACAAAGTAAGCACCCCAGCTTCCTCCTGAGTCACTCAGCTAAACCTCTAGATTCCCCAAGTTGACACAATATATCAACCATAACATTCCACCCCTTGTCAACTTGGCAATCTGACACATTTCTTTACCAGTTTCCAGATACAAAGACATGCTTATATTAGAATCATAACAGGGAGTTTACATTAAATGTGGTTGGTCCAGTTCCTCTGATTCATAGCTTTATCTGTGTAAATTAACATTATCCAAGGCCAATTCCTGCTCAATTGTGCTAGAAGTCTTAGATGTTTCCTAACTACCCACAGACACAGATGACAGCTGGGGATCCTGTTTCCCTCATCTCAGCATTTTCCTCCCTCTCCCAGCGTGGTGAATACCTCACTTTCTTCTGGGCCAACTGTGTTCCCTTGGCACCACACTGAGCTGTTTAATGCCGGGATGGTAGTTCCTGGGTGTGAGGTGGAGGTGGAGAGATTTCTGGAGGCACCCTGCTGTGCTCATGCTATGGTGTTAGAAATTTGAAAAGCAGTGTTTGCAGGTTATTAGCTTCAGAGATGCGCTCTGGTGCTCTCTCAAATGTGTTGTGTCCAGAAGCCACATGGATGTAAAGTGCAAAAGACTCCAGTGAGGATTTAAATCAATCTGGAAAGACCAACTTCAGAATGACTAAAATTTGCTTTTGCTGTAATTCTTTCTGGAGTCTAAAAACGTGTAGAGTTTATAAAAGGCAGTTTAATACAAAGACTATTTCTTAAGAGTTATCAAGCAAAGGATTTGTAACTTGTCCTTGACACAAATATTCTCCAGTTTAATGTTTTATGTTTTTATTTTGTGAAAAAATAAATTTTCAAAACAAAAGAATAAGAGAATAACCATAGTTAATATATTGTGTATCATTATCCTCAAAGTAATTAAAGATAAAGAACAAAATGACTCTTACAAAGAAGAAATGAACAGGCAATAACATAAAACTTGTTTCCAACAAAGATAAACTAATTGTACAAATCAACCAAGGAGTACCTTATACCCCAGAAAAGCATCTATACAAACAATGGTAGTGAACAATTATACCATCCGTGTACTCTCTTTTCTCATAAGCCAGATTTGGAATTTTTTGTTGCTTTCTTTGCATCTTCCCCATGTGTAAGTAACAAGGCTTTCAATATGTTTGGAGGCTGTGTCTGTCGACGGGGCCTTAATATATCTTTCTGCTGAAGGAAAGACTCATCTTCAAGGAGAAAAGTGAAGCAAATCTAACAGCATGATACAAAAAATTCCAACTTACCGAGAGTGTAAGCTGTTACAACTTTTCTCCATTATTTAGATGCAAGAAATAGAGATTTATGTCTTTTTCCCATGAACACCTGGAACAGTATGACTGTTACTCTAAGGAGAATTTATTTTCTGTGCTGAGTTGCCTTCCTCACTTTGCCAACTATTGCTCGCTGCTATTCTGCTCCCATATTTAAATCTCAAAATCAGTACTCATTCGTCTATACTCTATTATTATCGCGAAAAAAGCACCCTTTCTTCCCCATCATCTCGATCCTAATTGAAAGTCCCCTCCTTTAAACGCATGAGTAAGTCCCAGGGGCAGCTCTTAATCTGGTGACTGCTCAGGTTCATGGCTTCTTTAGAAGATTTATCTCCCTTAATTATTAGCTTTATCAACTTACACTTTAGTCAAGAGGCACCATTACTCCCCCAGTGTGTACAAGTTAATATCTGATGCCTCGGTCAGATAGTTAAGAACCTACCTAGTCTTACCTCCTCTTTCTCTGTGTACACATTTCTTCTGACTTCTTATATGCAGTCTCTCTTCTCTGCCTGGAACGTTTTACACAGGCAAACAAAATATGCTTGTGTTAGCTTGTGCTTTCTTTATTGGTACACTTACCGTAAAACATTTAAATCATCAATTGTGGTACGATACAACAATCTACCTCACAAGGTCTGTGTGTTAGTCAGTTTCTAATTTCTGGAACAAAATACCCAGCTCACATAACTTAAAGGAGAAAATGTTTACTGTGACTCAAGGTTTTGGACGTTTCATCCATGCTAGGCTGCCTCTGAGACAGAAACATGGCGGAAGAACATGACAGCGGAAAGCCGTTTACCTCACAACAGGAAGCAGAGAGAAGGGGACGAAGCGCGAGGCAGCAGCCAATCTGCAACGCCACACCTCCCATGACCTGCCTCAGCCAGTTAGGCCCCACCTCCACAAATTCCATGTAGCTGTGAACCCGGTGGATTAATCTTCCGATGAGGTCACTGCTCCCAGGGTGCAGTTATCTCTCTGGACCCTGCTGTGCTTCTCAGCATGGCTGCAGTGGGGACCAAGCCCTGAGTACATGAGTCTTGGAGAACACATCATGGTTAGACCGGAACAGTGTCCATTCCTGGGATCTGTGTAAGTATGCTAAGAGACGAGATGGGAGCTCTGCCTGGATTATCCAGGTGAACTCAATCCAGTGCCTCCTTAGGAGAGAACTTTTTCCCAGATGAGTCATAGTCAGGAAATGTGACAGCGGAAGAAGGACAAGAGAGATGTAATGTCACTGGCTTGCAGGACAGAGGAAGGGGCTCATGAAGCCAGGAACGCAGGCAGATTCTTGAAGTTGAGGAGGCAATAAAATGGATCCTCCCTAGAGCCTCCCAGAGTAACCCAGCCCATCATCATCTTAATGTTAGCACAGTGAGACCATTTTCAGAATTCCGACCTTCAGAGCTGTAAAGTAAATTCATGTTTTCTTAAAACTCTAAGTTAGTAGTAATTTCTTACAGCAATAATAGAAAACTAGTACATGTAACTCAGGCATGGTGGTGCACACCTATAATCCCAGCACTCAGGAAGCTGAGGCAGGAGGATTCCTGTGAGTTCAGGCCAGCCTGACCTGCATAGAAAATCCCTATTTCAGAAAGATAAAAAAAGAAAAGAAAAAGCAAAAGCAAAAAAACAAAACAAAACAAAACAAAACAAAAAAACAGTGCATGTATTTATGTACTCTCTTTTCCAAATGGACTTTGAGCTTCTTGAGGTCAAGGGTGAGAAGTAGAGTTTCAGTGTCTGCTCTTCCCGTTCTTGTTAATAACAGAATTCTATGTTTTCCAGGAATACAATGGGCCCAGCAGGTAAGTATGACCATTGGAGTAAATTTGTAACTGGAAGGTACTGTAAGAAAACCTTCTGAAAATATTGGCTTAGCTAGGAGGTGTGTCTATGTGCTGCACGCTAACAGTTGTGCCACAGGAGATCCTTAGCTGGGAAAAGTGACCTTGCCTGTTTTCTGCTCCTTTTTGCCACAGGATTACTGAAGTTTCTCAGCCATCTTGGGGTGGTTCTTCTATGAAGATGCCTGTCCTGAGAGACAGGTGCATGGACAGAAATTAGTGCTACCACATCTGTTCTGTGCTGCCTGGAAAGTGTCTATCTCAATGAAGCCTCTATGTATTTGCTATTTTTATTTCTGTGAAGCTATGCCTAAGAAACACTAATGCAGACTGAGTGTTGACTGTCCCTTGGCTTCTGGCACATTGCCTGGAACAGATCTTTTCTTAGCAAATGCCTTTGGGATGGGTTCCAAGCTTTCTTCCACCCAAAGTAACTTGTATGAGGGCCCGTATCTCCCTGACAAATTTGTGATCAGTTCTGTAATACCTAAACTCAGTCTAACCTCTCATGCCCTTGTAGAATTTGTATCTGTTTTGAAACTCAGAATATGAGCATATTTAGAACCAGAATCTTTGAAAATGTTATTTTAGATGGGGTCATAGTGGATTAGGGTGCATCCTATATCCCTGAAAGGTACCGTTATAGGAAGAGGAAAAGACACAAAGATCCAAGGCAGAAGATCACATGATGAGTAAAGCAGAGGTTGGAATAAGAAGAGAGATACAAAATATGGGATGCGAGGGTTACCAGAGTTACCACAAGCTAGGAAGATGCAAGAAGGCATTCCTAGGTTTGTTTCGATTTTGGATGTCTGTCCTCCAGAACTGTGTGGAACAATCCACTGCTGTTGTTTCTGTGCTCAGAGTCTGTGGTAATGTGCTGTAGCAGTCCTAGGAGATGAACATAGCAGCCTCTCCAATGGCACATGCAAGTGCTTGGAATGCCTTCTGCATGGTATCCCTGCTCAGATGTCAGACTTTCTTAGGCACTACTGCATTAACTTAATTCTGATGGTCACATGTTCTGACACAGAACATTAACCTTATAAAGCTTCATACTTTTAGTTGCAAGTGTTTTCAGGTATAAATATTTTGGGTCTTCAATTAGCCTATGGTCCTTAGGTCCTCAAGGCAAAGTCTGTTGTTGACATCCTCCTATCTCCCAGGCCCACTGCTTGAGGTTACCATTGTACTGGGCACAGGCTGGCAGCAGCCTTTAGGAAAGGAAAATATCCCATGGGTAGCATTATCAGAATAACTGGAAACTGCAAAACAGTTGTAGCCTCGGGGAATTTGGTAGATGGTTGTTAGGGTCAAAGTGCCCTCCTGATTGACAGAAAAGTAGATCAAGCCAGGGTTTAGTTTTTCCAGACAGCTAAATGAGGAGCATTGGTCCTGGATTGAGGACAGTCACCTAGTGATTCTTATCCCTGGGTTTTTTTTTTTTTTGAACTGTTAAAGAGTATAATTTCCATTTGCCTCTTTAAGTATTTTATCTATTTAGAAATCTGCTCCAGTCAAAGTACAAAAGAACCCGTTAGGACACCCAAGTACAGCTATGATAAGAAGGAACACAGCCTGCCGTGGTCAGTGATCTGCTGTAAAGCAAGACTTTCCTCTTTTCAAACTCCCTTGTTACACTCCTCAGCTATATTACTGAGAGAAAAACTTTTGAAACTTTCTAATTTTTTGTTGCAATATTTTGCACCTCTAACTTGCTTTCAGGCAGTTCTTTTTCTGGAGGTAAAAGTGAAGAAATGTTTCTGAGATTTTGGTAAACAGGGAAACCATCTTCAAAGTCACTGATGGGAGTTCTAGATTTTTCCTCCAAAGAGATTTGGATTTGAATGAGCGATATTCTAGACAAGAGACACAACAGAGGGGGTCAGAACTGTCTCTCTGGGACTTCGTACTTCTCACGAAGGCCAGAGATTAAACTTGAGTAACGTTTTTCCTCTGCTACATAAAACCCAACCTTTTCCTTGCTGCACATATATCAATTTGTTTAATATTTTCAAAAGCCAGTGACAAAGACCTCTTCAGTCCCCTGCTTTTACAGATAAGGTATAAAATCCCCCAGGACCTGTGCCATTCTCTGCTGATAGCACCTGATAGGTGTTTCCAGCAGCTTCACTTCGCTGCCCTCACTTTCCTGTCTATAAAATGCCAGGCGTCTCTGCAAACAGAAAGAACAGAGTGTCAGGTTTTGCCTTGAAGGATCTTAAATGCTTCCATAAGGCTGAGTAAAGGAAAACGAACCAAAATGAAGGTGAACTCAGGCACAAGGTAATGTGCATTAAATTCCATAATCCAGTCTTCCTGATGTCAAGGCAAAAGTACAAATGGGCCTATGTACCGTCCACCCGGATTCCATATATTTAATGTTTATATGTCAAGATGGCCCTGTGTCTTCACAGTTGTATCGCCCTGAAAACCTGGAGGGTCTGACTCAGGTTTCACGCCCTCTGGCGTTCTTAGAGCATCCTCCCATGGCATGGGTACTAAGGGCGGACCCGAGGGTGCTGTCCATCTGCCCTCTGCTCTGGCTCCACGTCCGCCCTCCTGTCTTTCCACCCGGGTCTCTGTTCTGTGATGTGAATGGTCTTAAACAGCCATGACACACACCTTCTGCTACAAAATTACCTTGGTTGACATGCCATGTAAGTAGAAGTACCAGGTTTTGCAAAGAAAAAATACAAGCTGTCTGGTAAAATATGAATTTAGACCCAAAGCAAATTTTAAATATACATCCTGTGTAATATTTTGTGGTTTATTGAAATTCAGGTTTAATGGGACATCTCTATTTAATCTACCAATTATATTTATGTGTCTGCTCACTGGCCAGCTATCAGGCCCACTTTTCCACAGTGTGAGGACCGTTTATACTCTTCCTTTGGAGCAGACTGACCACCCATGGCCAACCCGTGTTCCGAAATGTTTTTGGGGGCATTTGGGCACATAATTCTCAGGTCAAGGATATGCACAGTATGATTTAGAATGTAGGGGACACGTGTCTTTTAAGGAGGCTCAATCTTTCTCCTCACTTCTATGAATAGATATTATAATTGGCAGAAAAAGTAGAGTGTTGCATGATGACTAGTGGGATATAAAAACAAATCATGAAATAAATTGCATTTGACTTGAGTTTTACGCAGTGGGGAGAATTTAGGCAGGCCGAGCAAGGCAAAGAACATATTAGGTAGAAGTATTCCAATTATATTTTATTATGGTTCAATTTTAAACACATCAAGCCCTTTCTTTCATGTATTTTTAATTTCTTTGCTTTTAATGTGTACAAACATTAGGTACAATTTACCTTCTTAATGGTCATGAAGGTGGCGTGTATGTAATAAAGGGGCTTTTATGTTTTCCCTTTGACCATTTAGGGACTTGTGGGATGGGACACAGAGACTGAACAGAACGTGGGGTCCTAGAAGTTATAGCTGTTTCACTGAGCTAGCAAGAAAAAAAATAGTACAGGGCTATCAAATAGCCAGGGTTTAAGAAGACAAGATCCTGGAGGCTAAGGAGTGAGCGAAACCTGGTCTAAAGTCACATGCAGCTTCTTCTCAAAGCAATTCTACATCGAGATGGAAACCAAGAAGAGAGCAGCTGCGGAGAGAAAAAATATGTAAGCGAGGTCTTCTTCAGCCTCCTGGTGAAGGGGAGATAAAAATTAAAGAGGGCCTGCCAAGGGAGAGAGCCCTGGCACACAACCCAGGCATTCAATTAAAACTCCCAGAGAGCAATGTTCTAGGAGAAAAAGCCGAGCAGACACAGAGCAGACTTCCTGGAACCAAGGTGTTGTGCTCATTTTCTATCTGCTGTTCAGAAGAAAACTAAAACTTCTCTGGAGGAAGAAGGAGAACAACCACCAAGTGCCATTATATTCTTTATATATAGTACACAGCATTCAATACAGAATTCTTAGTTATGCCAGAAAGTGGGACCAGGTGATGCAGAAAACAGTACAAAGCAAGCGTAACAGAGACAGCTCACAGATAATCCAGCTGATTAAATTGAGAGTAAATGTGTAAAAGTTGGAGAAAATATTTCTAATACATTTATCCTAAAAGATTCATATTTAGAATACATAATAATTTCTTTTTTATTTTAAAAATTTAAAAACTGACAAAACAACAATGAAGACAAAATTAAAACAACACAAAAAGGTCAAAAATGATACATGACCTCAAGACAAAATGATAGAAATTTACAATGGTTGCTAAATTACATACTGTTATCTTTCAGTGAAGTTGCTCAGTTCATTAGACATAAGAATGTAAGATTGACCAAACAATCAAAGACAGTAACAAATAAAAAATAATAATAATTTAAGGGCTGGGGACATAGCTCAGTGGCATAAGCACCTGTATGGCAAGCACAAGGTCCAGTGTTCCATTACCAGTACCAAAATAATAATAATAACAATATTAAAAAAAAGAAAACAGTGGAAATGATGCAGAGCTTCACCATACAAGATGGTGGTGATTCAACAATGATTCTTATACTGCATGTTTTCAGATCAGTCATTCTAATTACCAAATTCAAGCTTATATAATTGGTCAAGAAAAAAAATTTCAAGCGTGAGATTGTTCCTCTCAATAGTCTACAGACATCAGCAATACACTTATTCAAGCTATCCTTATATATACATATAAATTTTGCTTTTCATTAGAAAAACCAACATAACAAAAATAAATAAATAAACAAAACAGCATAGAGAGCAATAAGAATTATACAGAATTTCAAAACCTGGTGATAGGATATTAACAATGGTTGTTATGTTACACAAGTGTGATCTTCAAAGTGGTTGCACATATAACCAGATACAGGTATGCAAGACTGATCAAACAACTGCACATTAACAGTTACTTTCAATAAACCAACAGATATTAGTAGGACAATTATCCTAGCTATCGTGTGTGTGTATATACACTTATGTTTCCTCTTCCTTCTTTCTTTTTCCTCTCCCCTCCTTCATCCCAGTTGCTCCTTCCTATTTGAGCAGTTTCTTTTCCCTTTCACAATATCTATTGTACATTTTAGATTTTATTTACTCTTTCAGGTTCTTATAGTAGGAAGAAATACAATGTTTACACATATGAATCTGATTTATTTCACTAATGAGTACGGTCTCCAGTTGCATCCATTTATCTATGACAGCCTCTAGTTTATCTTTATAGCTGAGTAATACTCCATTGTATAAAAATACATCTTTTTTATCCCTTCCTCAGCTGATGGACATTTGAGTTGTTTCCAAGATTTAGCTATGACAAATTGTGCTGCTATAAACAGAGGTGTACATATCACTGTGGTACGATGTTTTCAGTTCTTCTGGAAAAATAACCAGGAGAGGAATAGCTGGGTTGGATGGGACCTCTAATCCTAGCTTACTGAGGAATCTCCAGACTGATTTCCACAGTGGCTGCAGCAGCCTACACTCCCACCAGCAGTGGAGAAGAATTCCTTTTTCCCCACAGCCCCACCAGCATTTGTTATTGGTTGATTTCTTGATGATACCCATTCTTTCTGGAGTGAGATGGAATCTCTGTTTTAATTTGCATTTCTCAAATGACTAATGACATTGAATATTTTTTCATATATTTGTTTTCTATTTGTATTTCTTCATGTGAGAAGTGTGCATTCATCTCAGATGTCCATTTTTAGACTGGGTCTTTGAATTTTGGGGGCCTGATTTTTAAAAATTCTTTATGTGTTCTAGACTGGAGTCCTTTGTCTAAGGAACAATTGGCTAACATTTTTTCTCAGTTAGTGGGTTTTCCTTGTACCCTGTTGGTGATTTCTTTTGATGTGCAGAAACTTTTCAATAAGTTGAGATCCCAATTGATTCTTTGAATTATTTCCCATACAGTTTGGTTGTTGTTCGTGAACTCTCCACCTACTCCTATGTCTTCAAGACATCCACCTACTTTCTCTTGCATTAGATCTACTGTTTCTGTTTTAATATTTAGATCTGTAAGCCATTTTGACTTTATTTTGATGCATGATGATAAGTTTGGTTCTAGTTTTAGTCTTCGGCATGCGGAAAGCCAGTTTTTCCAGCACCATTTATTAAAGAGTTTGTCTTTGTTATAGCAAACATTCTTTACCCCTTCATCAAAGATAAGATGGCTGAGTGTCCTTGTGGTTGTGTCTGCATCTTCCCGTCTGTTCTGTTGATCTTCAGGTCTATTTTTTTGTCAGTACCGTTCTGATTTTATCACAGTAGCTTTGTCATATAATTTCAAATCAGGGATTGGGATGCCTCCTGCCTTGCCTATGTTGCCCAGGATTGCTTTCACTATTCTAGGTCTCTTTTGGTTCCAGATAAATTTTAGGAACGTTTTCTCTAGGTCTGTGATGTACGCCAATAGTATTTTCATTGGCATTGCATTGAATCTGTGTAAAATTTTGGGAGTATGGACATTTTCACAATGTTGCTTCTTCCTGTCCATGAGCAAGGAATATCTTTCCATTTCTTAAAATCCTCTTTAATCTCTTTTTTCAGAGCAGTGTAATTTTCACTGTATAGATCTTTTACTTCTTTTGTTAGATTAATTCCTAAGTATTTCAGTTTTTTGGATACTATTGAGAAAGATGTGGTTTCACTTATTTCTCTCTCAGTAGGTTTCTTGTTTATGTATAGTAATGCTATTGATTTTTGAGTGTTCACTTTGTATCCAGCTATGCTACTGAATTTGCTGATTAATTCTAGGAGTCTTTTGATGGAGTTTTTGGGATCTTCTACGTAGAGTTCATGTCATGTGTGAATAAAGATAATTTCAGTTCTTCTTTTCTTATCTTTATTCTTTTTATTTCTCTCTCTTTTCTAATTGTTCTGGCTAATGTCTCCAGAACTATATTGAATAAGAGTAGTGACAGTGGACATCCTTGTCTTGTTCCTGATTTTAAAGTGAAAGCTTTCAGTTTTTGTCCATTTAGTATGATGTTGGCTCTTAGTTTGTCATAGATGACTTATTAGATTGAGGTAAAGTTCATCTACGTCAATTTTCTGTAAGATTTTTATCATGAAAAAGTGTTGGACTTTATCAATTTTTTTTTCTGCATCCTTTGAGATAATCATGTGATTATTGTCCTTAGCTCTGTTTATATGGTATATTATATTGATTGATTTCAATGCATTGAACCATTCCTAATTCATGGGATGAACTCTACTCGATCATGGTGTATTAACTTCTTGATCACTTGCTGTATTCTATTAGATAGTATTTTATTGTGAATATTTGCATCTATGTTCATTAGGGAGATTGGGCTGTAGTTCTCTTTTTTTGGTTAGTTCCTTTTCTGGTTTTGGTATCAGGGTAATACTTGCCTCCAGAAATGAGTTTAGAACTACTTCCCCTTCTATTTCTTTAAAGAATTTGAGAGGAATTGGTATTAAATCTTCTCTAAATTTCTTGTAGAATTTAGCTGTGAATCGATCAGGACATGGGTTTTTTTGTGGTAAGTTTTTGTTTTTTATTACATTTTCCGGGACCGGGGATCGAACTCAGGGCCCTAGTGCTCAGCGGCAAGCACTTAGCCCACTGAGCTGTACCTCCAGCCCTTATTACATTTTCAATATCATATTGATACTGATATTGGGTTATTCACAATTTTTATATCTTCTTCATCCAGCTTTCACAGTTCATATATACTTAGGAATCTGTCCCATTCTTCTGTTTTCCATCTGATGACAGTAAAGATTTTTGAAGTAGGTACTGATGATCTTCTGAATTTCTACACACACCATCTCCATACCCTCCTCTTGCACAGGCTGAGGTTGTTTACAAAATGAGGTCCCTGGACCACTGCTGAGTCACTTAGTTAAACTTCTAAACCTCTCAAGTTGACACAATGAATGAATCATTACAACATCCTGGAGCATAACCAGCTGCCCCGGATCATTTCCTCTACATCACCAGGATGTAGAATTGCTGAGTTATCTAGTTAAGCTTCTAAACTTCTCAAATTGACAGTTTATCAACCATTGCACCTCCTTTCCAAGGTAGCCCTGGGAGGAGGTAAAACTTTAAGAGGCGGGGCTCGTGGCAGGTTTTAGGTCACTGGGAGTGTGCGCATGAAAGGGATCCTGCCATCCTGGTCTCCCTTCTTCTTCCTTGCAACTGTCTAGGCCATTGGTTGAGCAATTTGCCCTGGTATGTTGCTTTATCACCAACCCAAAGACAACAAAGCCACTGACTACATACTTAAATCTTTAAAATTGTGAGTAAAAACTGACCTTTCCTGATTTAAGTTGGTAATTTCAGGTATTTCATTATGTTAAAAGAAAGCTGACTAGCATAAGGAGACTAGATATGTTGGGAAAGGAGAAAAATGAGAATTTTGTGTTTAATTTGCTGTGAATCTAAAATTTTTCTAAAAGTATTGTAAAATATTTAACTCTAAAATTAAGAGTGAGGGCTGGAGGTAAAAGTCAGTGACACCAGCACCTGCCTGGTGTGTGCAAGGTCCTGAGTTTAATTCCTGGTACCTAAATTAAAAAAATAATATAAATAAATGAAATTAAGAGTTAGTCCTCAAAGAAAGAATAATACTATTTGTTGGAGTGCTGAATTTGTACATTGGAAAATGGTTTGGTAGCATCGACTAGAGCTTAACACAATCAATTTGTTAATTAAACAACTCAAATCCTAGTAATATGCTCACTGAAAGGAGATATTTGCATATTTACCAAAGGATATGTACAGAATAGTCATAGCCATTGATTCATAATAACGTCATTGGCCACAAATACAATGTTGGTGATAGTACAGTGGATGTCTTAGTGACTTTCCCGTTCTTGAGACAGAATATCCAATGCCCACAACTTAATGAAGGAAAGGTTGATTTTGGATCACAGCTTGTAAATATTGCAGCCTGTAGTCTGGTAACTTCAAGGTACAGCAGCATGGTAGAGAAGTGCCTCATGGTATGGCAGTGAGAAAGAGAGTGAAGCGAGCATCAGGGAAGAGATAAATGCTTCTAGGCTGCATGCACTCAGCGACTCAACACTTCTGACCAGATCCCACCTCCTAATAGCAAGCCAGCTACAAGCCCCGGCAATCCATTCACCTTCCAAGAACTCCACCTGTAAGTAAATGAGGCTTTGGGGGGATATTTTGGATCTGAAACATAGCATTCTGCCCGTGGAATACTCATGCCCATTTCTTTATGCAAAATGCACTCAGAGCATCTCTAACAGTTGGCTAAGTTCTAACGGTTTCAGCAGTGCTGAAAAGACAAACTCTGTGGTGGGAGTAAGGCAAAGTCTTGGCTGTGAGCCCTGTAAAAATCAAAAAGAAAGTTAAACACTGCTGACACACAAAGGCACAGGGTAAACAGTCCCATTTTAGAAGAAATAGGGTGGTAGGAACCTCACAAAGCAAGATCGTGATTCATCAGGGCAAACATTAAAATCAGTAGCTCTGCATGCAGCCCTCAGGAAAAAATAAGATTTTAATATGTAGGATCCAAACGACTTGGGCATCCCAGGCTCTATGGCACTGCCAGTGGTTGTAGCTGTCATAGTTTCTCTCTTAGGCTAGCTTTGCTCACTGCTTGCTACTTTTCTGATATCCCACTTTCCTGGATTCTCCAATTTTCTTGCATCTCCAGTGTATTTCATCTTCACTCTTGTACCTTCACACACTTCCCTCTCGGGGACACATTGCCTGGCCTACCAGGCCTTCTTCTGAAATGTAGGTCAAGGCTTCCCGACTCCACAGCTCCTGTGTTATGCGTACCTGTGAAAGAAATCCAATGCGGATCATGTCAAGATCTGCTGCCAGGTTGAGCAGTAGCCAGGCCCCTTGAGTCATGGCTGTACTGGCCTCCAAGTGCATATGTGTCCAAGCACTCCGAGCTATAAATTTGAGGGAATAAAACCCTAGGCTGCAATCTCCTTCCCTAGTAGTGTCCTGGGTCTCTCTTCTCAGAGCAACCTCTCACTTTCTCAACTTTGAGTGTGTGATTTGGATGGGATGATAGTGTGGGCCCAGGCTATGAAGAACGTTCAAGTCACCCTGTTTGATTATTTAAACTTATTTTGCAAGTGTCTAACATCTAAGAGGCCACATTTAGAGGATGGATTTATACTAATCTGGTGGTACTCTTGCTGGTTCCTGTGATGCTTACAAGCTATCTTTCTTATTGTTCTGCTGTAAAGTACTTGGTCTCTTTTTAATGCTAATCTTTTCAGCAACCAAGCTCTTCTCTACTCCATCTTTGCAGGCCCCCTCCAACTTTACACCTTTTTTCTGGGCAAACTTAAAACTTCTTAAATCGTTCTGGTGGGCCATTTGCTCTTGATTCTCAATGTAGACCAGGCCGAAAGCCCTCACAGTACCTAAGTCACAGCCTAAATGTCTGGCTGCTTTGAAATGTCCTTTTGCAAATTAATTATTCAACTCTCCTTAATTTCAGTTTTCCATAAAGTCCCAGGATGGGGGCAAAATGTAGGAACATTTACTTAGAGCTCATACACATGATCTGGAGTTCAACTGCCCTTGGATTCCTTCCTTGTTTTTTACTGAAACCTCCTGAGCCTGATCTTTCCATCTGCACTTCTGGTCTTCTGAGCTCTGACAAGAATCTCTTGTGAGGACTGCTTCTGCAATCCATACCTCCAAACCTTTCCAAACTCCTCCCATAAACCAATTCTAAAGGCTTCTGAATCACATGTCCAGGTAACATCACAGCAATAATTCCACTTCTCTTGTACCTCAACTTGTTCTAGTCACTTTCCCATTGCTGAGACACAAAACCCAATACCCACAACATTGGGGAGGATATGTTAACTGTGGCTCACCTGGTTCATAGAGATTTAAGTCTACAGGAGGTGGCTTTAAGGCAGGGTGGCCCGGCAGAGGAGAACCAGCTCATGTCACGGCTGTGGGAAGCCCAGAGAAAGTGAAGGAAGGAACAGAGAAGAGGTGAATTCTTCTTGGCCACATACCCCAGTGGCCCGGCTCTTCTGACCAAATCCCACTTCCTAATAGCAACTCAGCCATGAGGCCCCAGAAGTCAATCACCTTCCAGGAGCCCCAAGTAAGAGTGAATGCAGCTTTGGGGGACATTTTATATCAAAACCATATCAAGATAAATACGTCATGGCATAATCATTCAGTGGGGTTTTATATAGCAGCGAGAATGACTGAACAGCAACCTGACTAAATCTCACAGATTCAATGTGGAGTGAAGGAAACCAGGCACCAGATAATAGGATTCCATATATAAAAAGTTTAAAGGGAGGCAAAATTAATCTCTCTTGATGCAAAAATGGTTACATTTGAAGAAAAATTCAAATGTGAGGAATGGAAGCCATTATGGTACTGGTGGAAGATGATAAATTCATTTGTAGAAATTCATCAAGCTGTTCAAATTAAAAACTTTAAACTTTTTCTAGATGTCTGTTAGACTTTTATTTCTAGTGTTTAGAAAGAGAGAGAGAGGTATTCAGTTATTGAGTTCTCACTAATATCTAGAATTAAAAGTGATGTTTCAGTCCATGACAGCCCGCATGTGTGAAGGTGGTCCCACGATATTGCATTGTGCAGTGATGCTGTAGCCATTTTTGTTTTTTTAAGTAGATTCTTGATTTCTACATAATGAAGCTGGCCAATGATGCATTTCTCCAAAGGTACCCTTGTCTTCGGGCAACATATAACTACCATTCATTATTTAGTGCACAACTGAAGGCAATTTAAAAAGTAACTGCACTTGAAGAAAGACTTCTTTCTAGAAGACTTTAAAGAAGACTTTCCTGGCTTGATCCTCCAGATGTAGAAGAATGTAAGCACGAAAGGAGAGGAATCAATTGTAAAAGGGGAGAGTACAACTGAAGAGGTAGGGCTATTAAATTGCGACCTAACAGCTGAATTTATAAGCAACTCAACGCTAGTAGAACATACACTTCCAGGGGGCGCGTGTGAGAGAGCTGGATGGGATGATAGGTAGGATCCAGGCTATGACGGCCCTGCGAACCGCCCTGTTTGGTAATTCACATTGTTTATTTCGTGAGTGTCTAATACCTAAGAGGCCACATCTGGAGGATGGACTTATACTAATCTGGTGTAGGACTGGGCATCCATAAACTCAGGAAAGTGCACACAGGTGCACATTCATGGGCAAGCCGCTCAATCCGTTCCTGACGTCCATGAATTTCTGCATTGCAAACACTACCTGGCCACCGTGTTTGCAGGACAAGGCATGGGGTAGTCATGGAAGAGTAGGGTTGCTAAAGCACATGCTGTGGGACCCACAGTGTGTGGGAGCAGAAGAGTATGTGGACACATAAGCAAGCATGTTTCCAGATGGCGGCCATCAGTACTCAGGAAAGCTCCCTAGACATGTCCAGGCAGTTTTGAGAAGATAGTAGAAAATGGTTTTATATATATAGCAATGGTTTTCTTTATCAGGTTGTATAAAAACAAGCCACTTTTTCATGAAGGCCAACCTTTTCTAATTTACAAAAAACTTCTTTGTTTAGTGGCAGTTCTTCTTATAGGTCACATGAATAGCTTTGAACTTTGGCTGATATGTCTAAAGAGAAATTTGATTATTTTTTAGAGAACTGTTTCAACATATTAAGAGAGGAAAGCTGAACTGAAGTGGGTGGAAACATGAGGAGAGAGTGGACTGAGTAAGAGAAGATGCTCTTCAGAAGTTATCTTGCTGGTGACAGAGATGGACTATTTGGTTCATTTGGTTGTGATGTGGTGTTCATGGTTGGTGTTGCTGCTTACCGTGTTTATCTTAGTTGAGGCATATATAGGAAGTAACTGAAAAGCCAGGTATGAGGGGGAAATAGTTGTTTTAGAAAGAAAAGATAACTGAAGAAATATTTTCTAGAAAGAAGGAAGGATTGGGGTGATAGAGAAACCAGTGATGACGGTAGTGATTGTCACTGTTATAACGTTGCCATCCCGCATTTATAGAATTTTGTCAGTAGGCAACGTTAGCAAGAAGCTGCCATCACTCCCAACTTTCAGACGTGAATGTGCGGCTTAGAAATTTTAAGTTACGTGCCCAAGGTCATTGTCTTAGTTACTTTGCAATTGCTGAGACGCAGTGCCTGACACCCAAAGTTGAAGGAGGAACAGTCTATTTTAGCTAACGGTTTGTAGAGGTTTCAGTCCCCAGCGGCTCGCTCCAGGGCGGGATGGAGCAGCAGAGGGCAGCAGAGAGAAGAAACAGCCCCTGGCAGAGCAGTCAGGAAGCCCTGAGGCAGCGGCAACGCAAGCAGGTTGAACCTTTGGTTGGTGCTTCTGTTTTCAGTAAATCTGATCAGCCACACCCAGAAATACAATGATTCCAGTCAGCGGACTAATTTAGAACCACACACCTTTAATCCCTGTTTCACACTTGTTAAAGCCTGCCAGCTCCAAGCAGCCTCACTTGTGAGTGCATGAGGGTTTGTGGGAGGACATCTGGATACAAGCCAGGGCAGTCATAAAACTGTGGACTGTCAAGTTCACATTTCAGTGATGATCTTCCTGATGTCAATGCCTTTACCTTAAGCACAGCAGTACACACATCAAAGATGCACATGGGTGGGGCAAAGAGAGATCACTTTGTCCCTGAGAAAGGAAAGTAAGGAACAGATTTATTTTAGCATCCTTCTCCTACCGAGGAAGTAAGTAAATGTTCAGAAGAATATTGTTAAAATCTCTGTGGTGATGTACTTTTAGCCTTTGAGATGCCCCAATTTTCCTGTTCAATATCTGGTTCTTTACCTTTAATTGGCAAATTAATCGATATATCATTCTTTATTGATATACCAGCTGGGCGTGGTGGTGCATGCCTATAATCCTAGCACGCAGGAGGCTGAGGCAGGAGGATCTTTGTGAGTTCGAAGTCAGCCTGGGCTGCAAAGTGAGCTCAGGGCCAGCTTGAACTGCCTAGCAAGATCCTGTCTTAAAAAGGACAAAAAAAAAAAAAATTGGGGTTGGGGATTTAGCTCAGTGGCAGAAGGTCCTGCCTGGCAAGTGCAAGGTCCTGAGTTCAATTCCTGATACAAGAAAAAACAAACAGGGGAATATGGACATACTTATGTACTTTATATTCCAAATCAGGGAAAATTTGAGATAAAAAGAGGATATTGCTAAAACAAATTAAGCTGAGAAAAACATAAACCAGGATTGTCCCAGGAACACTTTGCTTTCACAGCAACATTCACAGAAATAATCAAAACTCAGGGTGATAAAACTGTTATTCTGAGTAACAACTTGCCCACTCTTTTAAAGACATGATACACAATATAATAACTATTGTTTCGTTATGAAGTTTTGGCTTTTATGGAAGTAAGGACAGTTCTTTTAATGTTTTCTTTATTAATATCTACTTATATTAAAAAGGATTGCATTGGTATAATTGATGTTGTTTAGTTCAGAAGTTCAAAGTATGGTTTTTCTAGGAGAAATTTATAGCATTTTTATAAAATCTCAGACAGTAGCATCCATGGTCTACATAAGTAATGTGCCTTCTTAACCCCCAATGATTTTAGAACCTGTTGTGTTGAAAATGAAATGCAACATCCTGCAGAAATAATGATGGCTAATCTCTGTTTACTTGATCAATTTAATCTCATTTTGACAGTTTCACTTTCCTGACCTTTGAAGTTATCTATATGAACCAATCCCTATCTCCTTGGAATATCTTTGAAAAGGTCGATGTATAGCAGGTTTGCTTTATCTTCTTGAGCTTTATTTTTATTGGTGTGTGTTTGTCATGCATAGTGATCCCATTCATCACAGGAAATCTGTAACTGTGTAACACATCTCAGTTCCCTCTCCTGCATTCCCCAGTGCTCACGTAGCCCTTCTCGTCCCCGTTCACAGTTGGTTTCCGAGTTTTCCTTCCATACTCTGTCTTCATTTTTGTTTTTTTGTTATTGTTGTTTTCTCTTTAAAATAAGGAACAAAGGTTCATACATTCCTGATTGTTATCTTCAAAACAGTTACTTAGATTGCAAGATCAACGCAGGAAAAATTGATCAGATCATATAAGCACAAGCTTTTCTCTTCAGTGAACTAATAGAAATTAGTAGTGTAGCTGTCTGCACTATACTGTAAGGCAGGAGGCATCACAATCCCTGACTTGAAATTATACTGCAAAGCTACTGTGACAAAATCAGCATGGTACCAGCAAAAAAATAAAAAATAAATAAAACAGGCCTGAGGATAAGTGGAACAGATTAGAAGATGTGGAAACAACTACAAACACACTCCACCTTATCTTTGACAAAAGGGCCAAGCATGTTCACTGGAAGAAAGACAGCCTCTTTAATAAATGGTGCTAGAAAATCTGGTTGTTACACGCCAAAGACTAAAACTAGACCCATGTCTATCACCATGCACTAAGTTAAAATCAAAATGGATCAAAGATTTAAATATTAAAACAGAAACACTGAATCTACTGGAAGAGAAAATAGGTAGAAATCTTGATAACATAAGTGTAGGTAGAGAGTTCAAAACAAAACCCAAACTACATGGAAATACTCCAAAGAAACAACTAGGATCTCATCTTACTAAAAAGCTTTTGCACATCAAAAGAAACCACCAACAGAATAAAAGCAACACACAGACTGGGAAAAAATTTAGTCAACAGTCCCTCAGAAAAAGGGCTTATATCTAGAACATATAAAGAATTGAAAACTCAGAACCTCAAATTTAAAGACTCAACCCAAAAATGGGCAGCTCAGATGAATACACACTTCTCAGAAAAAGAAATACAAATAACAAATAAATATATGACAGAATGTTCAACATCATTGATCATTTCAGATGCAAATTAAAACAACACTGAGATTCCATTTCACTACAGAAAGAATGGCTACTATCAATAAATCAATCAGTAACAACTGCTGGAGGGTCTGTGGGGAGAAAGGAATTGTCCAGTTTTGACTATGTCTTCTGTTTGTAGTGGTCAAATTTTTTGAGTTCTTTATGTATTCTAGGTATTAGTCTTCTGTGTAAGGAGTAGCTGATGAAATTGTTTTTATTCTGTAAGTGCATTATAGACTTTCCAAGATGTATTTTGATTTATATATTGTGTAGGTACACTGGATATCAGTATATTTTAAATGGACTTAATTTAGATGATGATGCCATAATTTTTGATAGATGCACCAAATCGAATTAAATTAGCAAAGTGGTTTATTCCATTACATAATTTACTGAGTGCAAATAGTACATTATAAAATCAGTATTTATTTAATCTCTTTAAAAAATCCCAGATAAAATTTCTAAAATTTGTTGTGATTACACTATAGCATATTTTAAAAGCTTTGTATTTGTATTATCAGGAAAAGTTCCTTTTCTTCTTTTTAATATCACAACTATTGTCTTCAGTTTACAGGATAGACTACAGCATACACTGCTATTTATGGAGGCTTTCAAGTTTAGTATTTTGAAATTTCCTCTGAGTTTTTAATTATAGTGAATATGTAAGAGGTATAGTAAGGCCATGTTATTGTACATATTAGTTCTTTGTGCATATTGAAGAAGCTGGGTAGATTTGTTGGAATTCTAGATAGATTCCTCACTAAAATATGCTCTCAGGAAGCTTTCTAAACTTGTACTCGTACACCTAGTATGCAGATACTAGCACTAGATTTCTGAGCTCCTGAGGTAGACTTTAGGTATCTTAATGAAACAGACTTATCCATCAGGGTTTCATGTTGACCATCACACTACATGGTGGAGGAATTACTGTTCTTCAGGTACATTTTGTGAGTGCCCTTTCCCTCTCTCATTAACCTTCTATTTATCTGATTTTTCATTTCACTTACAAAATCACCATTGACCCAATTATTGTGGCCAAAAACCTTGAAGTCATCCTGGGTTTTCCCCTTACACTTTCTATACCATCCATCTCCAACTCAGTAGCAGATCAGTTCTACCTGCTGAAGATCGTCTTCCAAATGCCCTGAGCCCTGCCCTTCCTCACCACGGCTGCCATCAGCTTTTGTCCGGTTATGCAAGAGCCTCAGCAGCTTCATGTCTGCAGTCTGTCCTCACAGACTCTGCTTCACACTTCAGAGTAAGAATGGACTTTGAATACACATTTATTAGTGCATATCAATGGCGTGTACTCACGTAGAAGTTCCTCTGCGAGCAAGCTTCTACCAGTTTCTCCCATGCCGTCATATTAGCCGTTGTGCTGATTGTCATTTCTCAAATAGGCAGCACATGTCCTCTTCAGAGGCCATTATCCTGGTCCACTCAGTCTGACAGACACTTCACTAAAATATTCTCATGCCTCGATCTTTCTCATAATCCAGGGATCGTCACATGTCACCTCCTCTTGAACATATTTTGGATCTTATTATACAAAAAAAGGAAACAGTACTATTAGCCAATCTCCTTTTTTATCTTGATAATTCTTAGCAGCGCAATGAAAAAATACCAAGCATTTTGAAAATAGTTTTAGTCTGCACAAATGTGAACACAATGACTGAAAAGATGTCATCTGCCTCATAAACCCAGGAGAGAGGCAGGATAAAGGTCAGTTAGTGATAGGCACTGAATAAATAAACTAGGCTGGAATTCTTACCATCTTGGCTGGTAAAACTCTGTGTCATTTCTAATTTTTAAAAATTAATTTTTATTTTCTTTGATCAATCTCGCATTCTTACATCTGAAAATCTGACCGACTTCATTGAAGGTAACAGCCATGTAACATAAAAGCCATTATTAATTCCTATCATCTTGTTTTGAAATTCTGTGTCATTTTTATTGTTTTTATGTTGTTTTGTTTTTGTCTTTGTTGTTGTTATGTTGTTTTCTTTTCTCTTTAAAATAAAAAAATAAACAAGGGAATGGCACAGTCAAAATGAAATCTTATATGGGATGGACCTAAAACAAAACTTGGCATGCAATAGATTTTCCTGCAAAGAAGAAGGTATAATTTTTAGATTAATTTTAGTTGCTAGTTTTTATACCAGAGGACATCACAATATTAAAAATAACAAATACCAGTCTAACATTAGAACATATTATTTATAGTTTCCAAAATCAGACATTTTAGCACAGGGCATAAGGAATCGGTCATCAGTCTTGACAGTTGACAGAGACTCTCTGTGTGATGAATTTTTGGTCAATCTCAGTAACTGAGCCTTGAGATAGGCATTTGAAAAGACGTGGAATCTGGTACCAAGGAGATGATAGCTTAGTGGAAGGGATGGCACATAGCCAGATGGTGCAATGAGGTGTGAGAACACACCAATGGGAACACTATCTAAGTGCTCAGGAGCCCTGGAAAAGGTTCAAGGAAGAGATGAAGATTCAGCTGGATGAAAGGGTGTATGTCTGTAATCACAGCATTTTGGAAGGCGAAGGCAACAGAATTAAGAGTTTGTGCCTAGCCTAAGTGCCAATGTCCTGTGTTCAATCTCCAGTAGTGCAACATGAAACAAAAGAAAACAAACTCAACCCAACCCAACCCAACCTAGCACAGCCCAACCCAACCTGTCCCAGTCCAGCCCAACCAACCCAACCCAACCAAAAACAAAATGAAGACTGACCTGAATGATCTGTGCAATAAAGTAATGTAAACAAATCAGATAAAGGAAAACTGGAGAGACAGGCAAATAGGTAAACTTCAATGTACACTCATGGAAACACAGAGCACAAGATGTGTTCAGGGAGCTGTAGCCAGTGTGGCATGGTAGGTGGAGTGTGACGGGCACAGGAATAATACTGGAAGCTATGTTAGGAGATGCAGGCAGAGGTTCTGGCTCTTTACGCACAGTTTCTGTTCAGTAATTGCTCTGATATGTCCTTTCTGTTCTCCCATTCAAAATATTCAATCAAGGAGGTCTACTTTCACTGACATATTTTCAAATTAAATCAAATGAAGTAAAAAGTTAACCTCTTGAATTTAGGATTTCCTTACATCTTACATTCCATTCTTTAAATACTTAAGGCTCCATTGCTTGTTTTAAACTCAAGATTCATTCTTTTAAAAAGTAGTGTTTCTGTCATGAGTTTTCAGAGAGCCTTGATATAAACACATCTTCCAAAATTGGTGGATTTCATAAGCATCTGCATGGCAAGGCCAAGGTCCTGAGTTCTACCACTAGTACCAAAAACAACAACAACAAAAAACAAACAACAAAAAAACTCCCCCCCAAAAAACAAAAGTTGGTGGATCGATGGTCCCCATAGGTAAATGGATACAGAACATATTTTTTGTTTTGCTTTTGCATACTTATTTCTTTTTCACACTGAATATGAATGTGTTTTGTATTACAAGTTATAAGTTGTTTCTAAAAATCCACTGATACTTAATTATATGGTCCAAATTAAATTTTTAATACACAGCATCATCAGAAAGTCTTCTAATAAATGTTTTTGAATCTTAATTTTCAATCTTTTAAATTTACCACTGACATCATTACTTCTGTTGTAGGTACTTTAATTTGTGCAGCTGTTTGGGGCATTTAAAAATATTTTCTTCAGTTTTTTTTTTTTTTTCACAACATTGACTTATGATCCCAAAATAATTTTTGAATGCTAAATTGCACAAATCTGAGTGACATTGAGAGTATCAAATTGAAAGCCAATAATATACACAATGTGACACTTACTGAATTTGTATAGAATCATGATAAAGGATAGAATTAATTATTTAATTCATATATATGTTGTATTTGGCTAATTGATTGTATGTAGTTATGATAACAGGATGACGAGTAAGTCAACATTTCTCAAGAACTGATTAGCTCATCAGCTGAATAGATGAGCAGTGCATGTCTATTTAGATGAATGCTTGGAATTAGTCAAAACTTTTTATCACTGAGCTGTGGGAGGAAAAAAGAGAGGCAAGCAAGAATCATTTCCCTGAAGAGCATCAAAGGTTTCTCTAAAAAGCTCTGACAGCCCAGCTGTGTCTGTGCTTTTATCTCTATTATGGTTTTGAAAGCTGAAATTTGGAACTTCAGCAGCACTTTAACTTTGATTAAAAGATGAGGGATTAGTCAAACAAAACAGTGTCAACTGCAAGAGATGGAAAACCGCAGTGCTGTGTGTGTGTTAGTGTGTGTATGTATGCGTGTGGGGGGGGGGCGGTCTGACACTATAATGAATAATGAGACAGAAATCAGGTTCTAGGTGCCTAGGATTTTTATCTTGGCCCAATAATTTGAGTCATTCTTGACAAAAAGTAATGCTCCAAGTCATAGCTGTAGACAGTTTTCATGAGTTGTGGTGATTTAAGGACTAAGATCTCTGTTAATCTCTATGCAATTATTATAGCCACGAGTTTATTTTTCCTTGCCACTACTTACTAAGAGATTTAGCATCCATGATAGGATTCTGAACTTTTGATACTTGCTTTTCCTTGCTGACATCCTTATCCTCAGTGTCACATATACCTTATTTCCTGCTATCTCTTCTAAACCATACCACTTAAAATGTCTTTTCTCCTAACCATACCAACTTTAGATGTAGTCACTTGCGGCAAAATTTTCCCCTAAGTATTTCTCTTCTGACCCCCTTTCCACTGTCTCTGCTAATTTGTGTTTCCAGATAACATAATCTTTTACCAGATGTCCCTAGTGGTTGCAGTGACATTAGAAGTTACAGAAGATCACTCACTGGAGAGCTTTCAGGTACTCTTGAACTCTTAGAAATTTCATTTGTAAGAAATAAAATGCTCATTCATCCCATCATTCATTCTCACAATTGGCTTTTACAGTCATAAATGATAGGGAGAAACTGAGGTTGCATTCAAAACAATCTCAGAATTATAGTTCCTGAGGGTCTACCAATCAAGGGTTGGGTTTTGATATGTAGGTTAAAATTTGAACAAGTTTCTGTTCACCATTAATGAACTCACAGTTTTCTGGGGAACAAGTATAGGAAAAAGAGAAGCCACATGGTGTGCTATGATAAAGAGACATGGTGCATGCGTCGAGTGGTAACAGCTAACTTTCTCTCAGAGAGTTGAGGAGGGATTCACAGAAAAGGCTGCTGGCTGCAGAGGAATGAAAGGAGCAGGGGGTTACTGAAAGACAGGATTTGAGGAGCAGCACCCTGGATCCGTGAAGCAGGCTGTGCAAAGCCACAGAGTTGTCCAAACTCTTAATCTGTGCAGGGATCCATATAGCCAAAGGATTTTTCTGTGACTTCAAGGGGTAAAGGCAGTTTTCAAAGATTCAGTAAGTGATATGCTAGAGAACTTGGGTTTTTATTACTTCACAAGTTCAGAATGACCTAGAAAAAGATGACAATTTACAAATACTTGTTTAGAAGACAGTTTTATAATTTTCTAGACCCAGCACGTATATAATTATATAATAATAAGTAAAGTGAGATGTTAATGAGAAAATAGCAATTTGAACTAGGCCTCCTTTACATAATAATGAATTCAAAATATAAAAGCACTTTAAAGTTTGAGAACTAATTACTGAATAAAGAAAATGAAGTAAAGTAAAAGGACTTTTAATGTCTGTAATGATTTTTAAAATCATTTCAATGATTTTGAAAATGTCAATAATTTTGAAGTGGTTCTGTTTCCCCAAACATTACACCCTAAAATATTTAGAACTGTGTATGCTCAATGATACGCTTAGTGTTCATTCTATGGTTATCTCAATTGCAAATTAATAGAATCCTACAGATTTTGACGTATTTTATGCTTAAGTTATTCTCCAATTGAGAAAGCACAAAGACAAATGTGCTCTGAAAAGCTGTACAATTACAAAATATTGAAATCCATGGATCATTCCTCATATTTCTTTAGAGCTTATCATCCTTTAATATAAAAGACAAAAGAATCAGGAACAGAGAAATTATGAGGCAGGTGAAAATTGTTTTTAATACACTGCACTTTCCTTTAATGGTGTTACCCTTCCTAAACTACGTATCCTCTTACTCTCCTGACTTGGATGGAGGGAATCATATTTTCTGGGGCTATCCTTAAATTCAAAGATGGGGGCCAGTCGTGAAGTGCAAGATGGCACCAGATAATTGGAGAGAATACGCTGTGAGGGTTTCTCATCTCTTTTCATTCAACATATATGCAAACTTTGCATTACTTCCATCCTGGTTCAGAGGAGAGTAGTGATTTAGCGTGTTCCTCTAGCCATAGCCTAAAATTCTGAGTGTCTTCGGGGTTCAGACATACCTAACAAATGTGTAAAGTTGCACAATGGTAAAATAGGATTGAGCAGATGGAGGTAGATACCTGCCTAAAGATATTCGTATTTCAGATATTTTAAGTGTCATTTTTCATATCCATGTTTTGCAATTGGCTGAGTTTGCGTCTCTTACCCCAGGGAACATAATTTGTCCTGTAGCTCATTTGTTGAGAGCAGTCCAGGCAAAGGAGACACACACAGCATGGGCTTCCTGATGGCAAAGCTCTAGGCTGTGTTTCCCAGGATTCCTCTGCCTTCCTGTGTACTTTCTGGCAGCTGGATGAAATTGCCACTGACTTATTTTACTTTTAATTTACTTATTTGCACAGGTACCTGTGTAGGCATTAGTTGTGAACACGCATATTTGGACCTCCAGTGATCACGGAGCTGCACCCAGTCTAGGGCTCGGGGTGGAAAGCTTGAGTATAGCCGAGATGAAAACTTAGAACATGAAAGTTTATAGGCAACTTTCACTACTGTGTCACATCTGATCCTGATAGAAACTCTAGGGAGGGGTCCAGAAGTGTGCTCCTCTGCACAAGAAAATGGAGAGTAAATGATTTTCTAAAGTTTTCCAGAGTGAGGAAGAGAGAACCTCGCATCAATTTATAAATTCTTTTCATCCAGGTGCTAATATCCCTTTCTTTCTCTGTATAACTTTCTTAACACTTTTCTTTCCTCTCTGCTTTGTGTGTTTCTTGTCCTTCTCTTTTCCCCACTTTTGGGTAAACCTCTGACTTAGCGCCTTTTTCTTATAAAAGTGAGGACACGAACTTTCCTTGGTTGTATGAAGTACAGGCCAAGGAGAACGAAGTCTTCAGCAGAATTTAATGGTGACTTTAGATCCCAGAGGAGAATTGATACTGGATCGGAAAGATAGATAGTAGCAGAGAGCGGAATGAAAACTTTCTTAAGAAGCTGAATTTTTAGTTTGCGGTTTAAAATATTATATTAATCTAGGTGCTTAACTTCTTCTCTGAAGCCAAGAAATTCTTATTTTCTGTTTATAAGAGCATCCCTTCTGCCCTCTCCATCGTCCTGTCAGGCCGTTTCATGTTTGAGGTTGGCCTTAGAAGTGTTGGGTTAGAGCTTGACTGATGATCATCCATGTGCAGACAAAGCATGATGGAGTCTTAGTTTTCCACACCAGTTCATCTGTTAACAGGAAACTGAGTGCTTTCCTTTGGCCC
Organism: Dinomys branickii; assembly: GCA_004027595.1. Taxonomy (NCBI): domain Eukaryota; kingdom Metazoa; phylum Chordata; class Mammalia; order Rodentia; family Dinomyidae; genus Dinomys; species Dinomys branickii. The sequence goes on from PVLD010004500.1 coordinate 94,232, forward strand.
ACTGCATATTAAGCCAGAGTGTCTTCACTTTACTGAAGGACATACACAGCAAGGGGTGACGACTCTGTAAGAAGAGGTGTGAGATAAAGTGTAAGACAGCTCACCAGGATGTACAAACACAATAATTACCCGGCCTTGTGTAATTTTCTTTCAACCTCTTATACAGCTGCGGGTCCAGTGCTCAAGTGGAGACTAATGTAGTTTCACTCTCACCAACTAAAGGCTGTAATCAATCTCCCTGCTTCCGGTTAGGTATTCACCACACCTTCACTGGACTCAAATGAAATGTTTTAGGAAATCAGTAATGCTTGTATTCGGGCAAGGTTGGCCACCATAGTTTAGTCTATGTGAACCAGATTTAGCAAATCCTGGTGGGATTTTCAACACTAAAATTGGAGTTGTGAAATTCTCAAGCAAAGAGTTAAGTGGCTTAATGATTTGTTTTTGTAGTTCAGCAGGTGTTTGTATTTAGCTTTGCAGACACAATTCAGATGAAATAGCAAAGGTGTCTGATTAGCATCAGCATCCTAATGAGGATGGGAATCCATTGTATAATGTCCAGGGGAAAGAGAACACAGAGGAATTCTAGCATGTATACTTCCATCAGGATGTCTGGGCCAGATTTTTGCTTTCTGTGCTGTAAATAATCACCTTTAAAACTAATGACACATACATCTTCTGTTTCCTTGCTTCTGTAAATTTAAAAGGTCACTGAATGCATACTTTATCAATTTTAGTCTTTCATAGGTAATCTCCAAAAGTTCCTGTGATTGAGGGGATAGATAAATCCATATATTTCATGCTAGTTTTCCAAGTTCTGTGCTAATTCCTGTTTCTTTGAATTTGATCCTTAAAAACTCGTCCTGCTCCTTTTTCCTGTTTTCCTTGAGCAGTTCAGATCTGGAGTTATGCTTTGATGATCACTGTTCTATGCAAGTTTCAAGAGCAATGATTTTCTTCCTTTTGTGATTATGTTCACTCACACAGCAGGGTACTGAGAGTGAAACGCTAGGGGAGCGGACCCCCCAGATCCCGATCTTTCAGGGAAATCCCCCTTCTCCTGAGGGACGGGGTCACGGAGCGGCAGACTCTTTGGAAATAGAGGGTACGTTACTCCGCAACTCAGCTAGCATTTTTCCTTAGCTTAAAGATTGGTCCTTCTGTAGAGTCATCTCTTCTGGCAGTGAGTGACAGTTCATGTCAGATGTTTAGGAGGAGGTGCAGTAGCAAAACTTAGAAGGGAAAATTGACTCGCAGCTCACCCTTTGCTATGCGCAATGTGGCAGCTTGTGTGTAGGTTGTGTCCAGAAAGGGAGATAATTTTCGTTAAGCTTTATGTTAAATCCAACACTTTATTCTAATAGAAGTGTGAGAATACATAAAATGCAATTTACCGAATCAAAATGTATCATTTGAGCACTTTCACGCACAGCATCAGGCGCTTTAAGGGTGCAAGAAATGGGAAACCGACAAACGAAAACAGAGGAAGGGGAAAGAAGAAAGAAAGAAGAGAAAAATGCAACCTGACCTCAGAGGAGGGGGGAGTAGCACATTTAAAGACATTCAGTTAAAACACACAGGGGTAAATCGCTGAAGTCGAGAATAATGTTCATTCATCATTCCTCAGTTAATTTCATACACGCTGCTGAGCAGATTGGTTGTGTCGGTCAAAGTGCTTTAATTCAGTCTTGAACATTACAGTTTTATTTGGCCTTTGTGAACATTATATTTTAATTTAAATTTTTACATGGATGATAAATTTTATCTTGCTATATGTAGGTAAGACTTCAATTAGACCGAGATAGAGAAGGTATGGTTCACTAACAGTGATGGAGAACTTAAAGTATGTCCGTTGTAATAACCATTTTCCATGGATAACATATGGTAATAATAATCATCATCATCATGCAAGTTAGGCTTATTATTATTATTGTTATTACATTATATTATCTGTGGAAAATGATTGTAAAGCTAACCTCCAAAGTATTAGATTGTTTTGGGATTTAAATTTAATATTTCTGACCCCAAGTTAGCAATCATTCAAATCAACTCTAACAGCACTTTCCAGATGGAAGAAGAACATCAGCTAAGTCATGCAGAGAGAAAGATTTGGTGAGGAGGAGTTCCTTGAGGAACAGCCAGATGATTTAGGTTACAGGAGACTGATAAGAAGGCAGCCTTTGCTCTTCAATGATTATATTTCAAGGAAGATAACTGATTTAATGTATTATGAGATAAAGATAGTATTTCAAAAAATTTGTACAGTTTGGAAACAGTCAGGGTAGTGGCTATGTGCAGTACCTCACTAACTCCCTTGTGTAGACTTCTTTCAGAGTACCTCTTTACTTCTGTTCTCTGTGGTTACAACTTTGTCTTGGATCACCAAGATTTCTGAGGGTTCATACGTTTATTTTGCAGTTGTATTGTGGCCATTTCTCATTATTCTACATCATGACCTTCAAGCTATCCTACTGCTAAGAGCCTTACAAACTCAGTACTTTATATTTAGATATATTAATGAAAACATTTGATTAACTCAGTCATTCTATAGCCAAGTATATCACATGTATTGTTAAGGCAAAATAATGGGCAGAATTCTGCAGGAAATCAAAGACACTATTAGAACAAACAAGGGTTTCTTAATTGATTTTAGACCGACCATCACACACCAGGTCAGGGAGGTGGGGCGCTTAATTGCCTTTGTTCCCACCTTATATACATTTTTGGTTTCCATGGTAACAGATTGGAATGTTTTAGGCCTGGCCACAGTTATTTTCCTTGTGCCACGTGACTGCGTCAGGCTCTGGCCACAGTGGTGAATACTTTCTATACTCTGTTCTATATGTCTTCCTTTATGGTTACAATGTTTATCTAGGGCCAGGGAAGGGATGAAACAACTCAGGCAAGGTTTGTCTTTGGAGAAGCATTCCAGGGCAAAGTCAGGACTGCAAAGTGAACTCTTTACTACCAACGCCCCCCAGGATGTTTCTCAAGACACAGTTTGAAGCTTGCACTAAGACTAGAATTATTCCATCTTGAAATGATATGTTAAATGTTGCCGCTCCTTACAGTATATCTGCCAAATTCAAATCAGTAGACAGAATCTGTACAAACACTAGAAATAGGTGGTTTTGTATATATTAGGTGCTTGTACTGATTGGGAAGTATTTATTAAACAAAAGCTAAGGCAGAGTTCTAAGTGACAGGCTTAGCACGCAAGTAACGAAGCAAGACACAGAGCCCTTTTGCAAAGAGTATGAGATTTATCAGCTTCAGCATGTGTGGAAAGTCTTGTCCAGTCACCAGCTGGTGACTAGGTAACCAAGTACAGATTTCAGCTACCAAACAGGACTGAGAATGCAGATGCCACAGATTGTGTCCCAGCATAAAACGAACAAATAGTTCATGAAGAGCAAAAACAATAAACCCTATGGGACTGATAAAGCCTGCTTTCCAGAATTGTTACACTGTATTATTAAAATTATTTAAATGATTTTGTGTTTTAAAGATCACAAATCAGTTTCAACAAAATATTATAATACATACAAAGAAATGAGAAATTATGGCGTGATGAATTACTAAACAAGTATACAATAGAAGCTATCCTTGAGAAATCCAGATATTGGGCTTGTTATCCTTAAATTAGTATTTAAAAAGCTAGGTGAAGACTCAAGCAAGATGAGACAGGAATGTTTTACCAGATGTAAATTTCAATAATGGTAGGATTTTTGTAGATGAATCAAATAGAAATTCTGGAAATGAAAAATACAGCAAGTATAATAATTATACCACCAGAAGGCAGGCACAGAAGACTTGACCAGGAAGAACAAAGAACCAATGGATTTGAAAATAGGTTTATTGAGATTATCTGATCTGAGGAACATAAAGAGAAAATGATAAAGAAAAATAAGGAGAGCTTCAGGGACCATGAGAAACCATGAGAATTAAGGAAGGGCAGGGTAGACAGAAGCACCGTGGAACTTCACCCAGAGCAGCACTCAAGGAGAATGTGTAGCTGTGCATATCTACCTCAAAACAATATTTTAAATTAATAAACTGCATCCATTTCAAGCAATTTGAACTATAAAGCTAAGGAAAGCCACAGCACTATAAGAGGAAGAAAGCATTAGAAGTGGAATAGAGGATTAAAAACCAATAAACAAAATCGTTAAAAAATCACAAGTTGTTTGCAGGGGATGTCAAACTTTAGTAACACTGACCTAGCATCCATACTCCAGAGACCTGTGTGTTAAAGGCTTGGGCTCCAAGAGACATAATTTGGAAGGTGAAGGAAACATTAAAAGGGGAAGCTACAAGGGAGGTCTCCTGGTAATTTGGTCACGCTCTGGAGGGAAGAGTGAGACCCCAGCCCCTCCTCTCTCAGTCTTTCACGCCACAGTCATGAGGGGACCAGTTCTGCTCCGCTGTGTACTTCTACCGTGAGTGCTACCTTCGTATTGGCCCGAACACGGCCAGTTAATCATAAACTGGGACTACTGATGTCAGGGGCCGAAGTAAACCTTGTCCTCAGGTATTTGTTACAGTAACAAAGAGCTCACTGACACTGCAGAAGCAGAAGAACAAGAAAGGAGACATATGATCTCAGGAGATGAGAAAATACTGTCACTAGGCTAAATGTGCCGTTTCTTGAGACGAGAAAAGAAATGAATGAGAGTAAACTCAACCTCAAACTACACGTAAGAATTTCCTCAGCTCTGTAAAGTGTTTGTAAAAAGCCCACAGGTAACATCATATTTAGTGATGACAGATACAGTACTTGCCCTGTATGACCAGGAGCAAGACAAGGATGTTCACTCTTACCCCTTCTAGTTGACACTGTACTAGACGTTCTCTCCAGGGAAATGGTCACAAGAATGGTCAAAACCAATGAAAGTACATGCATCCAGAATATGAAGGAAACTACCCTCCCACTGCAGACAACACTATCTTGTATGTGGGAAATCCTAAAGGCAGATGGAAACAATTACAGGGCATTAATAAGTTCAGGATGATTATAGGATACACCAGTATACAGATATGAGTCATATATTCATAACTGGTAGTGCACAAACCAAAAATGATTTTGAGAAAATCCTTCTACTTACAATGGTTCAAAATAGAAATCATTAGGGATCCACTTGATATAAGACTTTGCTCTTAGAAAACTATATAATTTTGTTGAAACAAAGAAGAATGAAGAAACCAAAAGATATCTGAGGGTCATGAATTGGAAGACAATATTGTTAATATGACAACAGTGCTCTGATCATCTACAAATTTGTGTAACAGTCAAATTTCAGTCACATTTTTAAAATTATGTGTTTAACTGACATATAATAACATGTTTATAGGGTGCAGTGGGGTGTTTCCATGCTGTATGCATTGTATAATTTTGAATATTCTCATTAGGTATCTTTGGTTTCCAAAATTTGACAAACTTATCTAAAAATTTGTACTTTAAAATAAAAGGGACCTTGAGTATGTAAAGCAATATTGAAAGAAAAAAGTCTTTCAAGCATTTAATGCTAAACGTTGCTACAAATTTGTAGTAATTGGGGCAGTTCTGTACAGATTAATCAAATAGAATTGGGAGCCAAGGTATAAATGCATCTGTTCACAATAATTGATTTTTGATGAAGGTGCTGATAATCTTTCCTGAAAGATATTATGGTCTTTGCAGTAAATGCTGTTAGGAAAATATTCTGAAGAATAGAGTTGAACCTTTTTTCTCACACAATATATAAACACATACGTGAAGGACAGAAAGCAGATTTAGCAGTTTAAAAATGGTCATGATATCTGCAAAGCATGACCAGTTCCCTAGAATGAATGTCCCTATTCTGCATTTAAAATGTACCAATTTATAAAGCTAAAAATAAATGAAAGGCCTAAGTCTAAAAATATTACGAAAGTGAACATGGATGTGAGTGTTCATGACTGTGAGTTAGACAGAATGAAATGAAGCAATTAGAAGAGATCAGGGAGGGGCACATGTCAGCACCTGGATGAGGAGTCGAGGCCACAGAAAATTAAACAATAAATAAACAAACATAAAATTGGATAAATAAACTTCATCAGACTTAAGAAGTTTGGGAAGCTGATGGACCATATCAAAAAAATCAAAGACAGCGGAAAGAATGGAAGACAATATTTTGAAGTCATACATCTAATAAGATCTAGTATTGAAAATATATAAAGAGACCTTAAAATTTTACAGTAAAAACAAAAATATGCCATTAAAATAGCTCAAAGATTTGGGTAGAAATTTCTCTACAGGAGACTTAGAAATGGCCATTAAGCCCATGGGAAGGAGCATAATTTTATTAGCCATCAGAGGAAGGCAAACGAAAGTGCACTGATGTCCTGCTTTTCACCCGCTGAAATGCTACATTCAAAGAAGCACTATTTATCGCCAAGAATGTAGAGAAATTGTAAACCGTATACATGGGTGTATGCATGAATGTAAAATGACGCAAAAACTGTGAGCATTAGTGTGGTCTCCTTAAAAGTTAATCAGAGAGTTATCATGATTCACCAGTTTCATTCCTAGTGTAGCCAAAGGAGTGGAAAATACATATTCAGGCAAAAACTTGTATCTGAATGTATTTAAGGCAGCATTAATAATAATGGTCAAAAAGTAGAACAAACCAAATGTCCGTCATGTGCTATATAAGCAAATCACGGTATAATTATATCAAAGAGTATTATTCAGCAAAAAGTGAAACACTGATACATGTTACAACATGGGTGGACCTTGTGAACATGATATGCACTGCACGAGAAGGTAGCCACAGGAGACCACGTGCACTGATGCAGATTGTCCAAAGCGGACATCCAGACAGACCTCCACCAATTCATGATTGGTCGTCACCAAGTGCTGGTTGGAGAGGCCATGTGGGGATAATCTGGTGGATGTGGGGTTTTTCTTTGAGGTACTCAAAGTGCTTGAAATGAGATAGTGGTGAATATACTGAACTCGTGAATATGCTAAACAACTGCACCACGCATTTGTGAATTTTAGTATATGTGAATGATATATATGTGAGTGAAGAAAAAATGATATAAAATTGTTGACTATAAAGGGAGTGGATTAATGCAGCACCGGCAGTAACGAAAAGAAAAATTCTGAAGGCTCAAGCAATGGCAGTAAGGGGAGGCTCTGTCTCTAGGGTTTGATCCAGTGATCAGGACGAGAGACAGATGTCAAAACTCTTCCTCAGCTGTGCTTCGGATCCAGACCTCTTCTGAGAGGAAACAACCATGAATAAAGAGTGGGGGAGATCACCAAGGTACCACAGCTGGACCCACTGGAAATCTGCTTTATGGAACATCAAAGGAAGTTGCCTGTAGGAGTTTCTGTGCTTTCTAGCTTACTACAAAGCCTCCAAAGTTTCTTCAAGGTGAGTGTTCCCAGGAAGATGCCTTGAAGACTTTCTGGGAAACAGAAAAGGGTCATTGAACTCGAGAGCTATTGTCAGGGCAGGAAGCTGGAAGAAGAGCAACCAGATCTAGGAACAGAAAACCTGTGTCTGCTGAGGCTCCTCCACCGTCTTCTATTGATACTGGTGAACAGTGTGCGACTGACTGCAGAGAAGGGTTCACAGGGTCCGGGGCTGTGTCCCTGCACCTTGGCGGTGGGGAAGGGAGCTAGTGCTGAGAGGCAACAGGGTGACAACTGATGCGGTGGTTAGCTGGACAGCATCAGACTGTGTTTCTTCTGGTCGTGAGGATCTTTACACAAGAGCCTCTTTAAAAAGTGGGCTAGGGCAGATGGAGTTCACTGTGATAACTTCATACCACAGCCTTTTGGAAACGAATTAGTTTTGCTGGTAGTTTATTGTATCATTGTCTAATGTGTCCTGTTCTCTTAGGCGTTTGAAGAAAATATATTTAATAATGAGAGAGTTTGAAACATTAGTTCTGCCCAAATTGTTCAAAGCCACCAGTTGGTCAAATACTTTGCAATACAGTAATTATAAGATACCTCATATGCAGCCTGTAGGATAAACTATTTCTGCGTACCTTTGTCTCACTACCACCTACCTAATGAAACAGGTTCTTGTCATAGGGACCTCCCAAGGCCTGCTTCTGTGACAACTTCCTACATAGTAGTTTTGCACAGAAAAAGTATTCAGTATTTACATTAATTTCCTTCTGCTTCATGTAATAAAGTGCATAATGACAATACCTACCTCCTATCATTTCCACAATGTTTTAAGTTTGCCAGCTATTTCCATGTATATTACATCATTAGTAGATCCACAATGAATAAATAATTACAGCTGGAATTTAAAAAACCATCATTATGCAAATAAATATAAAGTGGTAAAAGACAAGTGGTAGTGTGGTAGGAGGAAGCAATGAGGGGGGCCAGGGGGAGCACAGGAGCAGTTACAAAGAACATGAGGTGATTTGTGGTGAAATATAACTTTATTATCTTGACTGTAGGGAGGGCATTGTGGGTGGAAATTTAGCAAATTACACATAACGTATTCATTTTATTATATGTCCATTCTAGCTCAATAGTTATTTTGTGAAATCTTACTTCTAGAGCCAGGTGTGGTGGCACAGGCCTGAATCCTAGGACTCTGGGAGGCTGGAGAGTCCCAAGGGGGAGCCCCGTGGGTGACTTTGACTCAGCAAGACCATGTCTCAAAACTAAAATAAAAATTATGCAGGATTGGAGATGTAGCTTGGTGCAAAGGCACTGGATTCAGTCTTCAGGACTAGAAAAATATTATTTTATGTTCCTTTCTTTATGCATATTCCTTATGTTTGTTCTAATGATTTATGCAATCCCATTTTCAGGTTTGTTATGTGTAAAGTAGTTAAATAGTCATAACAACATATTCTTGTGTACACAGTGTAGGGTAGAATTTAAAAGTTCCTTGTAAATTTGAAAGTGCCTTATGTTTGTGACTTATTAATGAGGTCTTTATCCCATTACTGAGTATTTTACAAAGTTGGAAAGTTGAGGCGTTTCTAAGTAAATCATTCAGAAAAAATATTTCTACAAGATGCTGCTTACTGTGAGAAGATGAGAGAATGAAGAAAGTGAAATTCATATAATTAAAAGAGATATCAAGGTTGATTGATATTCCTCACCAACATTTTGAAATTTCTGTTACTAACCAGTTCACCAAGTGAGGAAGACACCCACAGGATAACCCTTAACAGTCTCACAATAGCTTACAGCCTCTGGGAATTCGGAGAAAGTGGTCCTATGAACTAGTAATTTAGTATTTGTGTTTGTATTTTCTTACAATTAAGAATATTTAAACATATTGTCTTAGGGAAAAGCATACATAATAAAACAATGTGCAGCTTAATTTAAAAAGAAAATCAAAAGTCAGAACTTTTGTCTGTCAGGTCCACAAGAACTAGAAGGATATAGGAATCAAGACTGCAGTAACACTACCAAGAGGAACAAGTCCACGGGGTACTGTTGAGAGTCTAGAAATAAACCTGTACACACAATTCATTTTTGACAAAATTTATGTGAATGTATGTGTGCCATCTCCACAATGCACATATCATGTACTACAAACATTTACATAAGAAAGAAAGGAAATCAAGAGATGGTGGAGGGACTTAGGAGGGAAGGAAAAAAGGATTAAAAAATGAGTTATGATGTTTTATGTTCATGTACCAATTCTTCACAAGGAATGTAAACAATAGGTGCTACAAAAATATAATAATAAAATAAATAAAATATTTATGGTAATATCCGATGATTAATTTCCCCCATAATGTTTCACAAGTAATATATAATTCTGCTACAGAAAAAATTTGTAGGCACTATAGATGTTATTTATCCTGAGTACTAGTCATCTCCTTGTCTCCCCAAAAGAAAACATTGTCATTAATTTAGACTTTCATCTACTGGATCTTTTGAAGTGTATTTACTAACACACACACACACACACACACACACACACACACACACACGCATGTGTGCCCACACACACAACACATACATGTAAATCTATCATGCTGGCTATATTGTTTTGTAAGAAAAATCAGTAACAGATCTTGGATATTTGTACACAATAAGTTTACATCATACTTCTTACACAGTGTTGCACAGTATGTATATACCACAGTTTATTTAAATGATTCTCCTATTGATAGCATTATTTTCCTACAATGGATCTTTGTTACATATAATACCCTTATATAGGTCTCCTTATGTATCAAATGAGTGTTTTACTAGTACAATAGAATAGAATGGAAGTTTCGGATGGTGTACAATGTGCGGCTTAATTTTTAAAAATTGTTCCCAAACTGTTGTCCAAATCAGCTAAACCCTTACTTCCTCCCTGCAACGTGTGAGAGACATCTATCCCCAGAATATCACCAATATTTAATACTATCAAAATTTTAAATCATTCACAATCCAGTGGGTGAGAATCCATATTATATCTAATTTGATTTCTCTGGTTACTAATGAAGTTGAGTTGCCTATTTATAACCTTCATTAACTTTCCTGTGAGCAGAATTTATTTTATTCTTAAGGATATCAAACATTTTTCTGATGTTCTATATTATTGTACAAAATACCTTGATCATTACACTGTAAGTATTATAAAAAATTAAATTGTATAGCGGGCAGAGACTGATGCTTGAGAGATCTAATTCAAGTATTTGCTTTTATATCTGAGGACATCAAGACTAAGAGTAGGAAGTAGGATTTTCCTTTGTTGTAAAGTGAGTTGAGTGTCGATGTCTGGTATTGAAGATAGATAGACCACCAACTTACAAATTTTAAAATCGCAATTAGATATAAATGTATTTATTCATATATAAAAGTAGCCTAAGATCAAAGCAATGGGAGAATTGGCCCACGCAAAGTTTGAGGTTACGAGACTACCTGATTTGGAAGGCAGCGTGTCCCAAAATAAAAATAAATTAGAAAAGAAGCAAAGATCAAATAATCTTAGAGTCTCTTTTAAAAGATTAAAAATATTTTTTATCAAGTTCAACCTAATATCTTCTCCACTTAAAGGACCAATTTTATTTATTATTTTACAAGCAGAGAAAGATAATTTAAAAGAGGCTAGAAGGCCATCTAAATTTTTCTCATACTCCACTGAGGTTAGAATAACCCTTAACCTAGCAGGATAAAGCATAGAATTAAAAGTAGTTTCTACAAAGGACAAATATTCTCCATAGACCCCAACTTCTTTCCAAAGTTGGAATTTTATTCTAGCAGCGTTGTTGCTGTATACTTTACAATAACTGTGGGGACTGAGTGGAAAATTGCTTAACAGTCACATTATTACTAACTCAGGGCATAAGTTGAACAGACTTTTGTCTTTCTTATTGAAGTTAAACAGTAGTTTTAAAGTTTAGGTAGTTTTGAAATTAAAAAGCTGTTCAAGCATATGAACAAATCCAATAACTAATTTAACTAATATATAATTTTCATGCAGAATAAATTACAGAACATAAGTGACTCTGCTAAATCACTTAAAAGATTCATACAGTGTTTTTTTTTTACCAAAGATACTTTGTTATTTCAGGATCATTATCATTATTAGATGATGATACTAATGAAAACAGTATCTCCTGCTTAGTAGGGATCTCAGAGTGCATGACACTGAATCTTCACAGTCCCTAAACTGGCCTCTGTATTGGTAGCACCACACAGACAAGAAAGCCCGACCCAGAAAAGCAGAGCCACCTGTAGTAGGTGTGTAGCACACGAAGGCGACAAATAGGAACAGATTCCCCACGCACCTTCTTAGTTCTGTGTCTTGTCCGATTCAGCATTTCAGATGTCAAGTATTAAGCATTTTTGGTTTTTCCTATCTCACAAATTTCCTCACTTTCTTTTTTCTCTGACCCTTCATTACACAAAAGACACAAATGGCACCCATACATATTTAATCAGTCAGACTTTCACATTTAACAAATGGAACTCTTTTTATGAAGAGATGTCATAGTGAGTAGATTTCTGGCTTTCTGGTAAACACAAACAAAATGTTCAAAGGCAGATGAAGAGCCATTTCCAATGTCCTAAAGGCAATGGTGCACCCTTGAAAATATTAGTATTAATGTAGATTGTATTGTTCCCATAACAGTCCTAACTAACAGAAAACCTAGCAGAGTGCACCCTAAACACGGAGGGAGATTTCTTTCTGAAAGGTGAGTTCCACTCCTCTCCGCGCTGGTGCTGCCCTTCCCTTTAGGATTGCAGAGTGAATAGCAGCATGACACCCACTGTCCTGTGCATAGTCACGCTGCTGGAAAGGGATTCAGCCGTTTCTTTCCTTCCACAACAGAGCAAAGCCTCCCAGACATCCTTGTTACTTGGACAGAAGGGATACAAAGAAACTGCACCTCATTATTCTGAATTGCTTCGGATAAGTGTGCCCCATGCATGACTCAGGGCTGCGCCATCAGCCCACATTCTGTTAGGCGGGCAGAAGGGAGAGGACCGAAGTTTGCGTCAGGAAATTCTTATGTTCAGAATGTGCTGTCTGTGCGCTGATAAAGAAGCACTGTGTTTTCGGAATGCTTAAGGTCAAAAGCAGACGACGTGAGGGCGCCGTACAGCGCTAACGATGCAGCTGCTGGAGCACACACCCTGGAACTGTCCGAACACAGGCACGCTAGCCAACCTTTCTGAAACGTAGTTCTAACAGAAATAAAAGGTCTTTCCTCGCATTATTCAGTGAAAAGATAAATAGACTTCATTCCTGATGTGTATGAGTGGAAACCTTATTGTTTTAACACACTGTAAAACAGAAGAATGGTTCAACACAGTAGATGACTCTCAGGGGCTTACTTGTACTATTTTCCTAGTCTTTGGGAATTTCCTCCATGGAGGACCTGCAAAGACTGATACTACTTTTATTTACCAACTATCAACCAGAGTTTTATGAATGTCTGTATCCAGTTGGTAGAAAGAGACTGGAAATCTACCTCAAAAGGGATGCATGCCAATTTTTATTACAATCCATTGATGGGAATTAAATATTTGACTGTATCTAGATGCAAGAGGGTTGAGAAATGTAATATCTTCTAGAAATCTAACTCAGTAAGAAATCGACATGCAGAGAGAGGAAGGCTATATTTGGTGGTAGCTAGTCATCACTTCTCCAATGCTTGGCAGTTATTAGCGCCTTTAGGACATATATTCCTTTCTAAACTAGATTCTGGGTAAGGCAAGCTCTTTGAACTACTATTAATGAGGGTAGTTGGACTCCCATGGACTGGTGATAAATGTTGACCCAAACACAATCCAGAATAGTAGTTTCATGAACTCTTTAGGCAGATTACCTACACTCAAATTCTGACTGCACCAATTACCAGTTATGTGACTTTCTGTAAATTAATTGACCATAGTTTCTTTCTCTATTAAAATTAAGCCAACAACAACAACAACAGAAACAACAAAACCCAAAACAAAAAAGGGGTCCCAGCAGAATAAGTTATCTGTGCTATACATGTTATTGTGCACATTAGTTCTTTATACGGTTAAAACTCAGGGCAATAGCTATTGTTGTATGGTATATATAATTTACATATTTACACCAAATTTTCTCTGAGTTCTGGAACACATATTTATATATTCTGATGTATACAAGTCATTGAATATTTAATGAACATTAGTGATACGAGAGAGAAAACCTGAGTCATGTTAAACAGTATCTGCCTACTGTGTTCACAGGCACTGTGCCGACATGGAAAGGCCAGGAACGTTCTCTGAGCACAGTGGAAGCACCCCTGCTGGACGGGAGGAGGAGGAGTCTGTGCAGGGAAGGTGACCTGTGGTGGATTTGTGTGCAGCAGCCTAGCTTTGCGAGGACAGGGAAAGGAATAACAGAGGCCAAAGAGATCTTCCAGAGACTTCTCACTTTTACTGGGTTTAACTATGAAAGCGGAAGACAAAGGTTCAGAAAAATAATGGCAACGATGATGATGGTGGGATACTGCTGATAATTATATACTGAAAAAAGAATTCAAAATAACTATGAGAACTACAGACAAACATACAGAACTATTCATGATCCAGAATTTGAAAGTAGAAGTCAACGCTAAGTGAAAATCTTTAAAATCCGTTATAATTTATGGCTGTAATTTTAGTAACCTAATCATCCATAACATATTTCAGTGGAATAAATATTCCCAATATAGTAACCACATAATCAACACACAAAGACTTTTCTTATTCTTTTTCTTCACTTAAAGGATTATGCTTCCATCCTGATGAGGAAATTGATTGATGTTTTGCCTATTTCTTAATAATCATTTATTTCATATCAACATTAGATGAGCTATAACTATATTTTAAAATGAACAAAGAGTTCAGAGTTAGAAAAAATCAGCCTTTGTGTTTTGAGCTTAATAAATTATGCATGATTGTATGTGGGTATTGTACATAATCTACATATTATTTAGGATGATCTACAATAAAAGCAGAACCTTTTAAATAAAAATGTTTTGAACTAAAATGAATGTATTTAAATTACCCCATATGAGAGCAAGGGACTGAAAAGGGAGAAGCACACACCAGGGCCCTGTTCAAGTTCAAATCTAGTGTGTAAGTGCTTTTGATTTACAGCCTCGAAGTGCTAGTTCACAAAGCAACTTGAGTAGTATATGCAAAGTAAATGCTCCAAGCAATATAATACCATTAACCAAGAAGCCAACCAAGCTGTGGAGAATGGAAGTAAAGGCACTCTTGCTACCTGTGTGAGCAATATCCAGTTTGAGCAATCTTTCTTTCTAAATATTGGATAATTGTGCCCTTATTTTCATCATTTTAAATTATGCATACAGAGAGGTGTTGTTTTCCACATTTAACAAACTCTTGTCTTCTCCCATATAGTATATGCTAGCTTTTCTTTTAAATGAAAATAGAAACTATAAAAAAATTGGGGGTGATGTGGAAAAATTTACACGCATTTCAGATCCTGGCACCTGCCTTGCTCCTACAGTGGGTGAGGTTTGTAATTTAGAGTGAATTCTAAGTGTTGGATTTCCTTAACAGTCTGGAGAGACCATGGGATTGGCCTGTAAACTAGAAAGTACTTTAGGTTGGCCAATACCCCTGTGCATCTGTGTGCATGTTTGTAGTCCTGGTAGAATCCATGCCTAGGGCTGGGCGGCATTGTGTTACTTGAAGAGCACTAAAAGAGCTACATGGGTTTCGATCGGGAGTTTTTCTTACAGCCCCCGCAGAATGGAAGGTTTCATGGCTTGAGGGAAGCACTCTGGTAATTTTCCAGGTTTTCATTTTGATAAATACTTGTTCTCAGGAACTTGCAAAATAGCTATAAATTCCACCTACCTTGCTGACAGGGTAAAGAAAGAAAAGAAATCAGAGGCTGAGAAGATGCAGAACAGTAAATAAAGACAAGTAAAATTCAACCCATCATTTTAGTGAGTTCTGTGAATAGAGCATTTTGCTATCATGTTGGATAAATATGCCTTTCTTTGTTAATCCCCATGGAACTATTATCGCTGTAGAGCTTGCCTACTTGGATTTTTTTCTCTGAAAGACTTCTTTTATATAACTGTCCCTCAAAATCAGGATCTCTCTGCTACATAAAGTGACATATCACATAAGCTTGTTGAAAGGAAAAAATGAATGCATATAACATGTTGCAGTTGCTTGGAAAGGGACAAGGACCCCAACCCAAGTTTGGTGTCATTGTGAGGACTGATGACACCACACATGCAAAGCAAAAGAATGAGAGTTTATTACAACACTGGAGTTTATTGCACCACTGCAGGCCTCTTTGGGAGGTTGGAAATGACCTGGGAGAGTGGGGAGGGCCAAGCCAGGTTTTCATGGGCCATGGGCCCTAACTTGCATGGTTTGGATATCCCACTGCTGCCAACTCAGAGATCACGGGGTTTTCTAATCACCTTGCCATATATGAGTCCAGGGGAACAGAAGGGCTGAGACTCTGCTGTTAGCAATGCAACACCAGCAAACGAAGGACACCTTTGAATACAGTGTAAGTATGGAAAAGGATTGCTTCCTTCCCTTTACAGCACGGAATGATACCTGCAGAACCGGACACAGATTATTCTCATTGTTTTCTGGAGTTATGTTATCTACCGTGAACACAAATATTGAGCCATTGTTCCTAGTGGTTACATTCCCATGAGCCTCTGGGTTGCACTTACATCCACTGAGGAGCACACAGGCTCATTCGGTATGTTTTTATTTAAAGATACACTACTTAATAGTTAACCGGTACCATTGAACTCATCACCAATACTACTTTACTGCATGCCTAAAAGAAGCTCATTTGGAAAATGCATTTTCTCCACCATGCACAACCATGGTGCGCTTCTACTTAGAAACATGAGGTAGTACTTCAGCACTATGCTTAGGGGCCATTTCACACAGCAAAAGCAGCACCAATACATAAATACGGAAAATGTGGTACTAGACAGATCACAAAAGGACTTTCATTTATTGTATGACAGCTAAGCCAAGAAGGCGCACGAGTGCCCTCTTCGGCCTACGTCGGGAGCAGATGCACTGGCTGTAGACTCTTTAGTGCCCTGTGCCCACCTACAAATGACCTCAAATGTCGCAAGTATTGATTTCAGGGTTACAAGAAACTTGAACAAGTAGATAAATTCTCAGGTTTGGAGTGAGTGAAGGGCGAGGGTTGACTTCAGTGAATATGTCTTTTAAATGAACCATGGTAGAGAAAGTGCAAGCATTCTTTCTGTTTGGTGTTATTGCTACTTTTGCTTCACTCGAATGGTTTTAGTAATTTTTACAAGGCATAAGTGACACCATTTTAAACTGGAAGGAGAAAGGTTTTAGACTAATTCATACATAAAACCCTTGAAATCATCCTGTAAGTGGCTGGCAATTTGACTAGCAATGCCATGGGAGATACAGTGAGGATCTTCAGCGGCAGTTAAAACATAATCTCCAGAATCAGACACATTGGATTTAATTACAGATCAATTATGTACTTATCAGCTCTATGGACTTAGGAAAGCTATTCAACATTTCTGATCTTCAATCCTCTCATGTATAAAATCAGAATAATTATATTATGGACAGTGTGAGATGGACTGACTTACCACAGGATGTAACCTTGTTCTGCCACAGAGAGGAATGTTTGATATTTTCAAATGATCTATATTTAAGATGCACATTCTATTTTCATTTCCTTCATGCAGTTATTCACACTATTGTATTCTACTCTTAAAATGTTCTGGTTTGAGTGATTAATTTTATGATAACTTTGCAGTATCAATAAATAATAAAGCTTTCTTTGCAGTCTATGAGGACAGTGTCATAGTTGTTAAATGTGTCTTGATTGTGTCATAAAGGACAGAGGCATTATCCAGCATGTTGTTATACTGGGACTAAACAATTTCTGGTAAATCAATATTTTCATCCTTTATCCATATTGGAACTATTTTCTATTGCCTTACTTGGACAATAGAAAATAATATCAGCCCATGGAAACCATGATTGTCCTGGAAAAATTCAGATAGGTAGCCACAGAGAAGGATATACATTTGCTATCACTGCATTTTTAATGTACTGTATCCAGCTTGCAGCATTTAGAAGTTGAAAGTTGTTACCCTTGAAACAAATGCAACAATTTTGTCATTCACTCCTCTGGAAACAAAAGCAGCACTTGGTATTGGAAGAGATATTTCAGCCTATAGAAGAAAGATCTTGTTTGGTGGTTATTTATTAGAGCTGCTAAGGTTTTGGTAGTTAGAGTTAGAATAAATGCTGGAAGCAGCCGCTTGATCATGTCTGTTTCCAATGTTTTGCTGACTGCTCTCCTTACAACTAAGCCGATGACCAGAGATACCACAAGGAGTTCAGGCACAAAGGCCCTGGGGCATTCTATAGATACCTCTTTGGGGAGCTCCTGTTTGCTTTCATGGAAGCTTAAAATTCTAAAAGATTTTGGCTATGATAATTTCTTAGCATTTCTAGAATGCGATTGCCTAGTAAAATTGGTCTTTAGACTAGGAATGATCTTTTACCAAATTAGTGATTAAAGGAATTTGCAAAACAAAACCCAGCTCAGTGAATATATAGCAGAATGGAATTCTATACATTCATATAATGGAGTCATATATATCATATAAAAACAGGTTAAATTGTTTATACTAACAAGGATAGTCAAAAATGATATGGAAGAAAACTGTAGATACTTTGTGTTATTTAAGTAAACACAAAATTTGGATTTTCAAAGACTTATGTATAACTCAAAAACACACAGAAAATAGTCATTTAAAACTAAACTTACAAAGTAACTATGGAGTGAAGGTGCTATTGAAGTTACGGATGAAGTTCCTTTGAAGAGCAGCAGATCTTAGCGGGAAGAATGGGGAGTAATTTTATCTGCACATAGTTGGCAACTGAGTGACTGAAGGCAAATTTGAAGCATAGCTCTGGAGCTTGGAGGGGCTGTCTGTAGAGGTGGTGCTCAGCACAACACAGAGATGGAACAGCACAGCCCCGCGGACACTTCTCAGAGCATGCAGGGTCTGGTTCCACATGCACTTGAGGCTGCAGACAGCTGCTGTTGCCAAGATGACACAAGAGGAACAAAATCAAAAGAAAATTCCTTCTTCTCCCACCTAAACTCTCCCTCTGATACTTCCTAATGGTGTGGTCTGAACAGAATTAACTGGTGAACTATTCCGAAGATTTCATTTGCTGAGTCCCAGGCCCAGCATTACAGAGTGGCTGAGAGACCATTGATAACTGATTGGCATTGTTTAGTAACTGAGGCTGTAGGATGAAATAAAATAATACACAAAGTGGACCTTGTGGAACATAGTGAATGCATAATACGTGGTGGCCAAAATAAACCATAATCCAATGCTAACTGTCTATAAGTAAGTACCTATAAATAATACTTACTGTTTATACTTCAAATTGCCACAGTAAGTTCTGAGGTTGACACACAAGTGAAACCTAACCAAGGTATATACCGCTATACAGCAAGCTAAACCACAAATACAGTGGCCTAAAACAATGACCTTTTGTCATATTTCTTGAATCTGGAGTTTGAGCAATGCTCAGCTGGCTGCTTATTCAGCTGACAACTGGGCTGGAATTGAAGGATGTGGGGACCTTACTTGTTTAGTAAATGTGTGCAGATGCCTGAAATGGTGAGCTTCTCTGGGCTTTCTTTGATTTTTCTGTTCAGGTGATTGCTCAGGAGGATAGTGAGGCTTCTTACCCTACTGAGTGCTACAAGACACCCAGTGGGAGCCTAGAGACCTGCTAAAACCCAGCATCCAAAGTGCCACAGTGGAACCTGAGCCATATTTTTAAGTTAGTGGTCATTCCAAGTTCAGGTCACCTCTAACAGTTAGGCTCAGTTGTCAGAAATAGGTCTATAGAAGGACATGCAGCCTCCTACTGAAGAGATAAAATCAATAACTATTTTTCTGACCTTGTAGATTTTCTACCTCATGAAAATTCTATCAATACAGTAGCTACTTCCATACAATAGATTTATTTTATTTTTACTTTGTTGACATCAAGGATCAAACCCAGGGTTTGGCATATTATAAGCACCCACTCCACCTCTGAGCTATATCCCCAGCCCTACTGCAATGGCTTTTAAACCAGAGTATTTACAAAGAAGCTCATGTGCCCAGAGAAGGAGCAGGAATAATTTTAGTAGAATCTTTAGGAGTTGTAGACACTGGCTCTTTACTCTGAACATCACTCAGTAGACGTTGTTAACCCCCTTGGAGGGTGTGTTGACCATAGATGCTAAGACTGGATCTTCTTTCAGAGATAGCCTGAGCCTCAAAGAAATGTTTTTCTCAAGTACAAAGCCGTCCTGAGAGGACTCCACGTTGAGTGGAAGACTGATGTGGAGATATCAAAGTCAAGACTTCCCTAGGGCTGTCTGGGGCAACTTGTATATGGTCATTCTAGCTTCAGAGGTCCAGATGGAGTTGCTTGAAGGTCAACTTGGGCCTATATCACAGCCTAACTTGTTAGGCATTCTCCTGCTTCTTTCCTCTCTCTTTTACCTATGTTAATCTCAAAGGTTTGTCTTAATAAATAGTTTAAGCACTA
This sequence comes from Dinomys branickii, assembly GCA_004027595.1. Taxonomy (NCBI): domain Eukaryota; kingdom Metazoa; phylum Chordata; class Mammalia; order Rodentia; family Dinomyidae; genus Dinomys; species Dinomys branickii. The sequence goes on from PVLD010004500.1 coordinate 114,285, forward strand.
AGCTTTATCTCAGAGTCCCCTTGGTGTGTAGATGAACCTGTAACGTGGTCGTAGTAGGACTATCTGAGAGGTAAGTGTGTAGGTGGATTTTGTGGAGCAGCATTACTCTCATTCTGGCTGGAAATAAAGACTATTTTCTGATAATTTGTAGAGTATAAACAGCTACTGACAAAATGTAATGGTTTAGTTAGAACTTAAGAAATGAGGATAATCTACTATTAGAAAGAGATTGCTAACTGGTGTGATGTTTGAGGCATTTTAGAGACCAGAAGGAAGCAGTAAGTACTTGGTAAGGACAGAAGAATTTAGCAGGTTCTGCTCAGCACTGTTGAATTTCTGGAAAAAAAGTAGCAAAACTCTGAAGTATTAATCTTCAGTTGAAGGTAACTGTGAAAGCCAGAGGATCTCATTCATAACATCTGCTTCAGGAGGACAGAGAAAGCTGAGGATCAAACTCAAGGCCTGAACATGACATAACTGAATTCCAAAAAATTACACTCCAGCAGAGGCCACCGTGCTATGCCAAGATCAGGGCCTTGGTTCAGAAGAAAATGACTTTGATTTGTAGGGTGAGTGTCATCTGAATTGATGCCCTTGAAAATCTTGAATCTCAGATTCCACTTAAGTGTCCCCTGCTGTCTTTCTGCCCCGAAGTAGAATAAGTCAAAATAGCACCCAGGAGACACATACTGGGTCCCACAGAGAAGGGACCGCATCCAAAGGAGTTTCCAGGTACAGAGGGCAACCTGTGAGGAGGCAGAGAATTTGTCTATGAGACTGGAGTTCTCAGGTGCCCTTGACCAAAGGCGCCAGACACAACCTGGATAAAAGAGAGGTTCCCACTTTGGGAGCATGTTTTCAGCATGAAGCATTTAATTCCTTAGTAAAACTCCAGGAGATGCTCTAAGCTGTCTACTACCATGGCTTTTGGAAACAGAGGACAAGGGTGGCCCACAAGAGAGTCTGAGACATTATAATTGCTCTGTGCGGGAGAAGAGCACCCCCATCACTAAGGAACTTGCTAGTGTTTTTCCGTGGAAAGCAGTGTGGCTGGTAGGAGAGTGGTACACAAAGAAGCGCGTAGACAGCAATGCGGGTGAGAGTTCTCTGAGGTGACTCAGGTGTGAATGCATTATTAACCTCCAGAAACAGGAAGGCCCACTTGTAGCACCGAATTAGGTATCAGAGAGGCCTGAGCCGCAAAGCGTGACAGGGGTGGTTGTGAGCACGTAGCACCCCAGGAATAAAACAGCAAGGGAGTCATGAAAGCTACTGTTTTATTTATGCTATCAAAACAAGTCAAAGGTGAGCAGCTCAGAAGTTGAATACAGTCATCCCAATAAAATGTCATAACACCATCTGCAGTGTAGCTGACCCTGTTTCTGGAAGCAGCACACTGACTGACTTGTCCAGGCTCCAGGGGAAAGACCTGGCAACACCACAGTCCTTCTATTTAATTCTATTTAAATACTTTACTCTGGTAATAAGCGATGGGGAGGAGATAGCGGAATACTCAGAGACCATTGTGCACAACGCCTGTGTTAACTGTGTTACATGGAAATCTAAAGTCCGTTACGGCTGGGCCTCTGTGAGGTGGGCAGTACGGCTGATAAGAGGTACGTAGGGCCCTGCACCATGTTATTTCTGTGTTCTCAGGATGTACAGTGGAAATAGGCATAGTTAGTAGTGAGCCCAACTTTGCACAGGGCCGGTTGTGGAACAAAGGTTAATTTATATATATATATATATATATATATATATATATATATATTTTTTTTTTTTTTCCCCCCGGTACTGGGGATCGAACTCAGGACCTTGCACTTGCCAGGCAAGCGCTTATGCCACTGAGCTATACCCCCAGCCCCTAAAGGTTAATTTAGTAGCAAATTCTAAGTGGAAATTCTCCCCTTTCTTTTTCTCCCAAGCCAAGGAAGCTTTAAAACACGCTAAGGGATCCTACAGGAATACCTGAGCTCTGACTCCCCCACGGCCTGTCCTGAAGCAGCCTACAAGGTCTACGCTCTGTGAAGCCTTCAGAACAGCACGTTTGCCCCCCACAGCGGTCAATCTGATGAAGTGAGCTGGAGTTGTCACCCTTCTGCAGGCTTTCCTAAGCCGCACGACCCTGCAGAGTGGAAATGAACTTAGAAAGGTTTCTTGTCCTGTCATAGCGGTAATATTTTTAGAAGGCAATGGTCAGAAACATGTCAAAGTGTTTTGTCCAAAATGAAGACAAAATACTTCATGTTTTTCCTCTCACTACAGAGGAAGGAGTAAGACGTCGGACAGAGCTCTTCGCGGGACCCACAGCACACTCCAAATTAAAGGGCATCGCTCCAGATGATACGCCTGACCGGAGCCCAGAAATGAAAGAGCTTTGCAGAGGGATTGGTCATCACGCAGGAGCCTGGTTTCCGGCACAAACACCTGAGACCCTGTGGTGGTAGTATCTACTGACGGTGAGAACAGAGGTCATAACACGCTTATGCCAAGAAGACTCACAGCACAGGCATTCCTCCATTTGCAGAGGAAGATTCTACTTCTGCCAGAGAAGAAATTCACCACCCGGGTGTGTCAAAGGACCATGCAGCCGGAGATGTCCAACCTAGACTGGGTTCTGTCAGAAGCCATTTCACAGGGGAGTTAGATCCAGGAAAAATTCATTATGAGATGCAAGTGGAATACAAGGGGGACTCCAGGAGGAAACAAGCTGCCTAGACACGTAGCCGGACTCTCACATGACTTCTGCAGCAGCAGCAGAGTTCTTCCTCACGTTTCAGAGGGTCTGAGCAAGGGCACTCTGAGCTGTCTGGATCTGGAGGAGCAGCATCTTACCTGGGAAACAGTCCCGTCTCAGCCCCCAGCAAGAGCTGCACAGCCAGGGAGAAAGTCAGTTTGTAAGGCTTGTAGTCATACAGTCAAGACTTTCTCCCAGAGTATATAAAAAACTCTTACAGGCCCTGAATGAGCACCCTTTGGGAAGTGGGACTTAAGGGAGGGAGGGGAGTGGGAATAAAAAGAGGTACCAATATGTCACGTACAGGTTCAAGTTCTCTACTATGCAGTCAAATGCGATCAGTATGTCTACCTAAACTGTGCCAATAAACTCCATAATGGGGAAAAACTAGCACTACTTTACAGAGCATAGGCACATAAAATAATGCTCAGTATCAATAATCATTGGGAAAATTAAAATCATGATGAGATGGCCCAACACACCCATTAGATTGGGTGGAATTTGGAAAAAGAATAGTTATCTCAAGTACTATGTTGTTGAGGATATGGAGGGACTAGCATATGCTGGAGGGTATTTAAAATAATATAATTATCCAGACAAGTTTTGCAGTTCCCTAAAATATAAAACATGCACCATCTCTATGACCTGATCTAGCTATTGTATTCTTAAATATGTACCCAATAGAGACAAAAATATATATCCACACAATGACTTTTATACATGAACACACTTAAGGTGTAATAACAAAACTGTCCATTCACTGATGGGTATATCTTAGAATCATGTCTGGTACCATTGACATCACTCTGAAAGGTCATATGCAGGCAAGTAGTCATAGAGGGGCCAGGAGTGCATTTGGGGGTGGGCCCAACATGAAGAACAAGTTTCCTGGAGCTTCTATCACTGGTGAAACCATAGACCTCATAATATGGAAGCGTGCCTGTCAAGGGGCAGAAGGTTGTGTGGGAAAAGAGCTGATAAACCCTTTAACAGAGGACAAGCTTCTCGTCCACCAAGAACTCTTACAAGGCCAGATAGCAACAGTGGTAAATTGATCAGTGTGATTGTGTGTAAGTGTCCAGAGCTAAACAATAAAGGAAAATAAACAAACTCAGGAAAATGTTAGAACTAATTGTGTCTGGCATATGAAGCCAGTTAGCCCCGATCAACAGCATGGTGATTTTCTTTTTGTACTTGCTGGAAGATTAAATCTATTTCACTATTGATGAAATAGCATTGAAGGAATCATGAACTAAGTATATATTTAATAGTATATGTTCTTTAAAAAAGGGAAACCCAGAAGCTGTAAATGAGAAGGAAAAATAACTGGACAATTGGGATCCATTTGAAGAAATCTGCAAGACACTCAGATTCCAAATTCAAATCAATTATGTACCTATCATACACTGACGGGAATCAGGAAGATTTATAAAAACAAAAAGCAGAGCGCAGTTCTGGTGAGTCCCTGCCTTTTGGAGCGATTTATAGAACCTGTGGTCACGGCTAGGACTCCTTCCAAGCCAGCCCCAGTTGCACTGCAGACAGCACAGTCAGCGTGTTCACTGGCTCACTCTCATACTTTACATACGCAAACTTAGGAGATGACATGTGTCATAAATGATGATTAACTTCTTAAAAATGTAAAAGAGTGAAGAGTTTAAGTTTTTAGCTACAAAATAAGAGAAAACAATGGTTTTATTTTAGTAATAACAGAATAGCTTGTATAAAATTTATGCTCCCATAGGTAAAAGCTTTTAAATTCTGGGGAAGAGATCTAAAATAGCTATTTTAGGCTGGGGATGTAGCTCAGCAGCACAGCACCCACCTGGCAAGCTTGAGGCCTTGAGTTCGAGTCATCATACCCCCCAAAATAACTATCTTGAAGGTACTAGAGAATAATTAAAAACAAATACTAGAAAAGAGATACTCCCTGACAAATATGATCTATAATTCAAAAAATTGGACTAATGATGTTTTTTTAAGATTGTTTTAAAACATATGACTTCAAAATAGTCATGACAACAATACAATAACAGAAAAGAATGCATGTGCATTTTGTAACTTATTTACACATAGCAAGAGCGGAAAGGACAGATGCTTAAACGGAACCATAATTCTAATGATTTCTGTATTCTACATGGAGTACTACAACAATAGGGGTGTGTACTGCAACTTCTAAAGTCACCATATTAAAAAGCATCACACAATAATAGGATTAGAAAGCAGACAGAAGAAATAAAATGATACATGAAAACACATTTGATGCAATGAAAAAATCAGTTGTAAAACAAAAAGGTTAAGGGGTGGAGGAAACAAAGACAATAGACTTGGCACCAACAACATCAATCGCAGTAAATGTGAACAGGTCACAGGAAAATCTACAATGCTAATTAAAAACCCCGAGGCCTTACTAGGTAGGTTAGGTTCACTGTACACATAGAGTTATCACACACACACACACACACACACACACACACACACACACCAACCATAAGAAAGTCAGGTGATTGTATTTACATGTAACAAATAATCTCCAGGAAGACATAAAAGAAACACATATGTGCATGCATTTAATAGAATCTCAAAATACATGAAGTAAAAATAGAGAAACACAAATTCACAAGTGCATATAAATATTTTTATGTCTTCATCTGAATCTACTACAGAAGTGATAGAAAAAATAGAGGAAAACAAGCAGATAGAGAAGATATAAAAATATCAGTTATCCTGGTGTTGACATCCATGTATCATTACCAAAACTGCAGAATGAATGAACATTGTTTGTGAAAACGCACTGAGCAACCAGTATGTTATTCATCCCCCCATTGCTGTAACACAGAACTGAGGAAGCTAATTCATAAAAGTTCTGCTTTGGCTCACAGTTCTAGAGGACCCAGGCCGCGGATGCTCGGCGCCATTGCCCTAGGTCTGCAGTAGCGCCTCGTGGCAGGAACATGCAGCTGGGCGAAACTGCTCATCACGTGGCCAGGAAATGGAAAAGAGAAAAAGGAAGAGGCCAGGGTCTCACTCTCCCCTTTCAGCCCCCCATGACATAAGGACCTCCGTCTAATTCTCACCTCCCAGGGCCACCACATCCCAGGGCCGCCACCTCCCAGGGCCGCCACCTCCCAGGGCAGCCAGCCAAGTCTTTACCATACAGGCATTTAGTGGACATTTAAGACCCACACAGCAGACAGCACTAAGATGGGTAATATGCTGACCACAAATCAAATCTCTGTAAATTAAAAGCACACAGCTATTACACACTGCATCTTCCAATCATGAAACAAAAGCAAAATTTCTAGAATAGCCCTCTATATTCAAAGAATAAATAAAACCTTTCAGAAAACAACACATTAGAGAATATTTCAAAGTGGATAAGACAACTACTTATGTGTAAACATTGTATTGTCTCCCTAGTGTAGGACACAGAAAGAGTAACTAAAATCCAAAATATACAATGGATAACGTGAAAGGGAAAGAAACTCCTCAAAAGGGAAGAATAAGTGGAATAGGGGAAAGGACAAAAGAAGGAAGGGGGAAAATATATATACATATATAAAAACAAGATAGCTAAGATAATAGTGCTACTAATTTCTATTAGCTCATTGAAAAGAGCAGTTAGTGCTTATATTGTTTGATCAATTTTTCATGCCTATATCTGGTAATCTGAGCAACTGCTTTAAAGACAACAATATGCAATATAATAACCATTGTTAATTTCCTATCATCTTGTTTTGAAGTTCTGTATTTTCTTTAATTATTTTTTCTCATTAAAATATAAAAATCAAAGTTTGTGAATGCACATATAGCAGGACTTATAGAGATATTTGCACTTTAAATTATTATATTATTAACAAGAAAAAGATTTTAAATCAGTGATGTAAATTCTACATTAATAATCTTGCAAAATCTCAGGTGGTGGTACATGTTTGTAATCCCAGCTCAGGAGGCTGAGGCAGGAGGATTGATGTTGAGTTTGAGGCCAGCCTGGCCTAGTGGGCTCTAGGTCAGGCTGAACTACATAACAAGACCTTGTCTTAAATAACAACAACAGCAGCAATGAATCTAGGAAAAGACCAAGTTAGACAGAAAGTGGGACATTATAGCGTACAGCAATAAATGTAATAAAAATCACATGAACATTGCAGAACAGCCTTAAAAGCCAAAAGGTTTAATTCCAAAACTTTCTTTGGTCAATTCTATTAAATACTTAAGGAGGACATAACAACATCCTTATACTTCCTCACTTTCTACATGAGGCATGGATTAATTTGTCACAAAAATTTGGCAGACACTGCAGAAAAAGATTTTACTCCAATGTTCCCAGTAAACATAAATATAGGAAGTATCAGTGAATGACTCAGTAGAATTTAGCAACATCTAAAAAGAATAAGGACTTAGCCAAATAGGCTTTTTATCCTAGTAATGAAAATTTTTTTCCTTTTTAAAAACAGTCAGTGTATTTTAACATATTAAACAGTATAAAGAGCAGTCATAAATAGCTATAGAAAAATGCCTCAAAATTTAGCACTCACTAACTATAAGAATTTTCAACAAAACTGGAGTAGAAGACAGCACCCACAAAATTGTAAAGGGGATCTAGAAGCCCTGTCACTACCATCATCGTTTAAACTATAATGGATATGCTTTAAAATTTTTTGAAAAGGCAAAAACAATTTACTCAAAAATTCTCTTAGATTGTGTTGGAGGCTTTAGACACCCACGAGCTGGGGCTGGGGAAAGAACAGGCTGGGGACAAAGAAGCAAAGCAGGCCAGAATTCCACAGCATAGTCTCCCCCGAGCCCCTGCTTGCATACGTAATACACAAACTAAAATAATACAAAGTTAATATATAAAATCAATTTTATCTACACATATATATAAAAGTACAAAAAACTAGAAATAAAAATTTAAAAAAACCTTTCTACAACAGTATCAAAGTCACAAAATACTAAGCAATAAATCTGACAAAAATGAAAAAAGGCTTCTCTATGAAACTGACAAACTAATATCAGTGAAAGATATTTAAAGGGATGAAAAAATAAAACCTTTCAAGAGTAAGATAAACAAGGACACTTTTAATGATCATGGATAAAAGACTCAATGTAAGGTATACATTCTCCCCCAAATCATCTATATATTAAATAGAGTTCCCAAAATAGTAAGGTTTTTAGACAGAATTAAGTAGCTGAGTTTTACTTTGCCATGAGCTCCAGCCCTGCCTGGTTTACATAGTGAGGTGCCCAGGTTTGGTTGCGCTGGGTGTGTCTGTTTGGATAATTTGATGGATTATCAGTGTTTGAATATGTTGACAGACCTAGTGAAGCAGATTATACCTCCATATGTGGACGCGCACCATCCAAACCCTGTAACGCATGGATAGGGTGCAAGTCTTAGTAAGGGAGAATTCATTGTCTCTCTGATTGTCTTCAAGTGGGAAAGTTATGGGACTTGCTTCCAGATTGGAGCTTGAATTATCTGTTCTCCAGTTCTCAGATCTTTGTTATCAAGATGGGAGCAATATAATAACAGTTTAGTTCATTTAGATTGCAGTAATAAATGCTGTCAACTGAGCAGCTAATAAATAACATAAATTAACTTCTCACAACTTCAGAAGCTGGGAAATCCAAGATCAAGGCACTGGCCAATGTGGCATCCAGTGAGGGTCCACCCACTCTTGGATGCACAGAAGGGGCTTTCTAGCTATATTCTTACATGGTAGAATTGCAAGGCCTCTTCACAGCTTCTCTTATCCCTTTGTGACTAATCCCTAAGACTCCAATTCCAACTTTGGTAGCTGGAATTTCTACGTATGCATTTTAGGAGAACACAAATATTTAGACCGTGGTAATGACTTCTTTTGCTTTCTAGCTTCTTGATTGCATATCATAGAACTTCTCAGTTCCACAAGTATGTGAGCATATTCCTTAAAATAAATTTCTTTCTATGTGTATGTATGTATAGATGTGTATGTGTGTGTGTGTGTGTGTGTGTGTGTGTGTGTATGTTCTGTTAATTGTACTTCTTTGAAACACAGACTAATACTTAGGTAAAAGTCAAATGACTGTTAACACAAGAATGTGTACAATTTTTTGAAATAGTCATATAATAGAATATCACATGACACCAGAATCATTATGAATCAATTTCATATCATCTAAACCAAAGAAGTTTAACATACAAAAATAGGTACTTGTGATTCTATTCCTATGAAGATCACAGGAAAAATAAAACTAGTAAGACAGAATTTTTTTTATTATTTAAAAGTAAAAGAACAAAAACATATTAACAAACAGACACAAAGTAGCATAAGAATAGCACAATCAAAACTGAGTTACAGACAAGGTGACGGAATCAGCAATGGTTGTTGCATTACATACTGATGACTTCGAAGTGCATATTGAGGAACACAGATACAGACATGCAAAATTGATCAAACAATTAATCATCAATTATTCCTTACAATAAAGTGACCTAAGTCAGTAGTACAACTATGTTAGATATGCTGCATATACATACATACTTACTTACATATTTTTTTAAATATAATTTTTCTTTTTTTTAAAGTATGAAAGAAAAAGAACATCAACAACAACAGAAAAAAAAACATGGAAAGCATTAACAAAGAGACACAAAGTAGCACAAAAAAGTATAATCAGAATTGAATTATAGACAAAGCAATGGAAAACCAACAATAGTTGTTGCATTGCATATTGATATCTTCAAACTGTATGCTCCGGAGAACACATATAGACATACAAGATTGATCAAACAACCAGTCATCAACCATTCCTTACCATTAAGTGACATAAGACAATAGTAGAACCCTGTTAGCCATCCTGCACATGTGTATATACATACATACATACATACATACATACATATATACATACATACATTTTTGCCTCTTTCTTTTCTCCTTTCCCTCGTCCCATCTGTTCTTTACTTTTGAACAGATTTCCTTCATGGCTCTTAGTTTATATTCCCACCCTCAGGTTCTTACACCAGTGACACAATACATTGCCTGCACATGTACCTCTGATTTATTTCACTTATGAGTATGGTGTCCAATTGTGACCATTTGCTTACAAAGGCCCCAAATCTGTCCCTCTTTATAGCTGAATAATATTCCGTTATATAAAAATGCCACAGCTTTTTAATCCAGTCTTCTGTGGATGGACACTTGGGTTGCTTCCACAATTTAGCTATTACAAATTGCGCCGCTATAAACATGGGTGCACATATATCAGAGTGATATGATGTTTTCAGATCTTCTGGGAAAATACCCAGAAGAGGAATAGCTGGTTTGAATGGAACCTCTAGACCTAGTTTGCTGAGAAATCTCCACACGGCTCTCCACAGTGGTTGCACCAGTCTGCATTCCCACCAGCAGTGTAATAGAGTCCCTATTTCTCCACAGC